>MINK01187613.1:0-40016 GCA_001735545.1 Phormia regina
AAGCGAAATTTTAAAATTCAGATTGACTATAAATTGGGACTGTATAAAGGCCTTCAAGATTGTAGCTGAATTGAGATTGAGATTGAAACTTAATTGGGACTAAGATTGAAAGTAAATTACGATTACGATTGAAGCAAATTTGGGACCATATAAAAGTATACAATTGGAGCTTAATTGGGACTGAATGAATTTAAATCATGACTGAAACAATATTGGTACTAAGATTAGAATTACAAGCTAAATGGGCTAATGATTGAGACAAAATTTTGGCAAACATTGAATCTAAATTTTTACTAAGATTTAAACTAAAACGACAATTAAATTGAGACTAAAATTAAAGTAAAATTGTGTACCTAAAAATAGCAGTTTTATTTTGATTAAGATTGAAGTCAAATTGGGACAAAAATTTAAACTTAAGTTATGACAAAGATTGAATATTGAGACTAAAATTATAACTAACTTTTGACAAAGTTTAAAGAAAAATTGACACAAAGTTTTGATAAATATTGAATAGCGACCTGCACTATCTGGACTAAATTAGGACTAACATTTGATAAATATTGAAGATAAATTTCGATTAACATTAAAACTAAATTGAAACAAAGTTTTAAAACTAAATTAGAACTAATTTTTTTAGCTAGTACTAAAGCTAGTAATAAAAACTAAATTCAGAACTAGATTAAAGTTAAATTAAGACTATATTTAGATCTACAATTGAAGCAAAATTGTGAATAAGATTGAAGTCATAGTTTGATAAAGATTCAAATTAAATTGGAAGCTTAATTGTAAATAATATTGAGAGTGAATTGGGACCGTAAATAAAATATAATAAAAAATGTTATTTAAATTTGGGACTCAAATTAGATTCAAACTAAGACTAATAGGCAAATTACTATTGCAAGCTTGAGGGAATGATTAGAACAAAATCTATATTATAATTTAAGCTTATTTGGGGAAATATAAAGGCCTACAATTGAAGTTAAATTTGGACTAAGATTAATGCTAAATTGCAAATAATATTGAATCTAAATTGAGAATAAAACTAAAAAATGTTCCTGTATTAAGACTCAAACGGAAATTAATTTGTAGTTACACTTGAGTCTAAATTAGGACTAAGTTTGGAACAAATTTCTGACTAAGATTGAACCTAATTTGAGACTATATGTGGGTGTAAATTTGAAGTTAAATTGGTACTAATATTGAAGCTTAATTTTTACTAACATTGAGGCAAATTTTGACTTAAATTGAAGATTGCATTAATACCCTTCATTAAAACTGAATTGGGACAAACATTGAAGATAAATTAGAACTATGATTGAAACTAATTTATGATTTAGATTAAAACTAAAATGAAAAAAAAGTTAACTAAATTTTGGTTAAGACTTAAATTAAATTTACAATTGAAGTTAAATTGAAGCTTAATTGAAACTAAAATTGAAACTTAATTTTGGTTAAGACTTAAATCAACAATTGAAGTTAAATTGATTGAAGCTGAACTGGGATAAAGATTCAAGATAAAAATAGAGACTTTTTCATTCGAAGAAAATTTAATATTAAGACCTAAAATTAAGGTATAATTTTAAGAAAATTTTTTGTTAGGATTAAAGCTGAAATTTTATTAAAATTAAAACTAAATTTTGAAGAAAAATAATTAAATTGGATTAAGATTGAAGTTAATTTTTTATTATACAGGATGACTTTATTGTCAAGGCTTAGTTTGGAATGGCTGTTAACCAGTGAAAACTAGAAGCTTTTAATATCATATGAAGTCTCTTGACTTCAATATGACAACGCAAATTAGTCACCGATTCAAGTGAATACCAAGGTATGTAACATGATATGACTGGGGTATATTTATATCGTTAAGTTTAACTAGAGGACAGTTTCCTCTTCTCATGGTGGTTACTTTTCATTTCATCAACTCGAATACGCCAGTTTTTCAACCAAATCTCCACACGTCGGAGATAAATATCTAATTGGCTAGATGCTGAGTGGGTGTAAGTTTTCATGAGAACTGAGTATTGTAATATCATCAGCAAACGTTGAAACAGTCATTTCATCATACATACGCAAATCAGAGGTGTAAATAAGATATAGGATAGGTCCAAGAACACATCCCTGCGAAACTCTGACTTTTATTTCAAATTCTCCTGTCACAAAGTCATTATATTTACCCTAAATATACTATCAGATAGATAGGACTCCAGCAATTTGTGGATACATGGTGGAAGTAAATATTTAATTTTATAGATAAGTCCCTTGTGTCCAACTTTGCGCAACATCTAAGAAAATAGCTGAACAATACTTCATTAATTCGAAACACTTTTGTATCTCTCCAGTTACTCGATTTACTTGTTCTATGGTTCCGTGTTTTTGACAAAAATCAAACTAATGCTAATTTGATACTATATTTTAAGATAAATTGTGATCGTGTTAAATCTAACGATTAAAGCTAAATTGGGACAAATATTGGAAGGATTATGATTGAAGCTAAATTGATGACATTAACACCTACGATTGGAGATTTATTGGATGATTTGTTTTAAGCCAAAATTATGCTATTTAAAGACCAACTAATGAAGTTAATTTGGTAATAAATTGATAGACTAACCCAGCAAACACTTACCTTGAAAACGGGAAAATATGCACTTATAAAACAAATATTACTTATAATTTTTTATCAAAATTATCGTATTGATTCCTGATTTGATCTATAATTTAGAGCATCTGCCAAAATTTCATCGACGTATCATTGACGTTTCGCTTCAACTGCAACTGCATTTATATGGAACGTATCTAAATTAGTACGTGAAGTACTTAAAAGATGAAAAATATTCTTAAAATGTAATTTTCTAAAAGCATTAAATATGCCTTAAAAATAACAAAATATACTATAAATATGCTCTAACAATTGCCAAATTCAGAAATATGCAATTAAGAGTAAAATATGCAAAAATATGCACTAACAAATCTCTGCCAAAATGATTTATTTGTCATGAAACAGATAAATATTTGATCAATGACTTCATTCCACGTCCAGGATAAAAACATGCAATTGCATATTTTGTTTTCCCTTATGATGAATAATGAGTTAAGAAGCTAATATAATGGCTATTCACTATTTCACACTTTTTTGTCATTAGAGGCAACTACTTATTATATGTTATTACTGGTAGGCATTTTAGAAACTCATTACTTAGATGTCTTCATAAAAATTAATTCCTTTGAAGCTATTCAATAATTTCAAAGCATTACCCATTACAAATAAGTACTGAAATATGGGAAAAATAAACAGTTGATATATCTTTTAAATTTATTTATTGAAAACGTATATCCAAATCAAAGATTATAATTTGAAACGGAATTGTCGAAATAAAATTTTAGTTCAATATAGAAGTACTCTAAAAGTATAAACTTTTTATAATTTAAACGAAAAGATTGATAAAAAAATAACATCTCGATTTAAGTGATTACTTATTAAGTTAAAAATAAATAGTTACTAATCTACTTTCATATAATGCAGACAATATGTTGTTATCATTGAAAAGTAAGTGCAGCAGTAACTACATGCCATTACCAAGTTTTGCTGGGATATGAAGTTTTAAAATAAAGATAATAAAAGCTAAACTAGAAAACAACTGGAAAACCACAATTCCATACTAAAATGTTGTCAAATTGATGCATTTTGGGTTCAATTTTAGTTAAGGAATTTGGATATTTAAGGGGCTGATTTTATGTATGTTTTTTGTCGACTTTTTTCCCTGTTTGAATAGGTTAAATTAAGATTAATATTGAAATTAGATTGGATCTAAAATTAAGGCTAAATTATTAAGGCAATAATGAAATTGTATAAACTCTTCGATTGAATCTTAAATGTCGCTTAGAAAGAAGCATGTATTAGATGGCATATTTGAAACTTAATTAGTGTTATAACAAAGTTTAAATTTTTCACTAAAATGAAACCTTCATAAAACTTACAATTGTATATAAAACTCCTACGATTGAAGTTAAAAGTAAAGAAATCATTCCTTTAAATTCGTTCGGAAATCTTGAATATAATGTATCTTTTTTTCCTTACTTTGTTTATGATGCTACCAAAGACAAAAAAAAAATACCTTTTTGTTTCATAAAATAACAAGAACAATATATTCATTTCATTTTATTTATTTTTCTGTTGCTGTTGTTGTTAATTCTCAGCAAAGAAGCAAAAACAACAAATTAAAGGTTTATTTAAACACAAGACATGACTGTAAGTAAGATCATTTCTATATACAACAAACATACATACATATAAAACTGTTGAGTAAATATGTACAACAAACATTATTGTATATAATAGTAAATAAAGTAACACTGTACAAATATATTTTATGTTTTATAGCTAAACAAAAGTCTATATATGTATATATAACAGGGTTTATTCTTTTATATACTTGGATAACGACTACTACTTTTAAACAAACATTCAAACATACCTGTATGTTTAAATGTTAAATGTTGCAAGTATTTATGCTGCATTTTTATAAAATAAAGCAAGAGTGTGTGTGTGTGTTGGTGTATTGGCCAGTGTTCAGCATCTTTTATAGTCAATAATGTAATTAAACAAAAATCTTTTAGAGCCCTTTTTTTAATTCAGAAAAAAATTTATGTGGCATGATTTTTTGTCCGTTTTTTTTTGTATGTGTATGTATGTGTGTTTAAATTTCATTTAAATGCATAACATTTCTTGTAATTTATTACAAACATTGAGTTTAATGAAAGAAATCAAGAGGTTTTTTTAATCAATTTTTATTGTTTTTTTTAGAGTTTAACCTTTGTTTAATGTTAAGAATTAAAAATGAGTTTTTTTTAAGAATTTAAGGTTTTATAATGATTTTAAACAAAATAAGGTTTGTTACTTAAGTCTTTTGTTTTTTACTTTAAGGTGATAAAATAAATATAAGCTGATTGTTCTTTAGGTTATTACCTCAACAAACTAGACCTTCTTTTATAAAAAAAAATACATTAGAATAAAAATTTCCTTGTTTATATTAAAATAAAATGAATTGATTTTTTATTCATTAACGGTTTTTTCTTTAGATTTTATTTAAACAATTCAAATAATGTATTAAATGTCTTAAACAAATCTTTAAGTTATAAATAATATATCCGGCATATGAGAAATCAATGTAAATCTTGAAATTAACAAATAAATGTCTAATTATTCTATTATTAAGTATGTATCTAAATTGTTTTCAAAAGAAGGAAACTTGAGTCATAGAAAATATTTTATTAACAATAGACAGTGGGGCCAAAAGCAAAATTAATGTTAATAAGTCTAGAAATTTGAAATCACTGAATATATTTAGATGAAACTTGGAACAAAGATAGATGAGGAGTTAGACTTTCAGAATATATTTAGATGGCCTCTACGGTGGGCAAAAGTTGACTATTTAGAGAGTGAAAAATATATCGGGGCCTATAACTTTTACAAATTTTAGACGATTTGAAATATTTTTTAACATTTTTTTCTTGTTATCGAATTGAGATAACAAAAACATTTTTTATTAGCATAATTTGGAAAATTGTAGAGAATTTCACATATTTTTAAAAAATTTTTAGAAATTTTATTTTAAAAATTATAGGGCAAAATCCCAAAAAAATCAAGGCCAAAAATTAGATTTTTTTAATCTTAAATATCTTTTAAACCATACGATAGCACAATAAGCATATTTTTTCCGTGTCTTGCTTAGGAGAATTCAAATGAAAACAAAAATTCATATCGGTTAATATTTGTTAAAGTTATAAGCCGCGATATGTTTTTCACTCTAGAAGTAGTCAATTTTGGCCCACTAAAGCGGTGTCCATGCTGCAACTACAGACTCCATCTAAAAATATTCTGAAAGTCTAACTCCTCCTCTATCTTTGTTCCAAGTTTCATTTAAATATATTCAGTGATTTTAAAGTTCCAGACTTATTAACATTTACTTATTCTGAAAGCCTAACTACTCCTCTATCTATGTTTCAAGTTTCATCTAAATAGATTCAGAGGTTTCAAAGTTCCAAACTTATTAACATTTATTTTGCTTTTGGCTACACTGTGCAGTAAAAACATTTAAATAAATACATTAAAAATTACATAAATACATACTTATGTATATACGTATATGTACATACATATGTATATGTATTTTTATTCCCTCCATATTTTATATAAATTTTAGTAATTTATCGATAAATATTTTAACAAATGATATTTAATGATTCATGTTAATACTTTAACAGCTCATAGAGAAAATTATAATTTAAATTAAAAAAACACACACACACAAAACAAAAGACTTAAACAACAAACAGTAACACCCGTTAGTTAAAATGAAATAAGAAAGAAACTTAATAATAAAATAAAAAGAAAGAAAATAAAATAAAATTAAACAATTTATATGCGAACTTGTGTTTAAATTAGGTGATTTGATTTGAATCACTTAAATATGTATGATATAGTACAAATCATATGTAAATTTTTGTATTTTTTTCTTTGATTTTATTTGCAAATTTCTAGTGAAAAAAAAACTTTTTAAAAACTGGTTTTGATTTTTTTAAATAATAAAAAATTAAAAATAAAGAAAAAATATTGTGAAATTCTATTCTTTTTATGTTAAAAGTTTTATTTTATAAAATTTTTGTAGGTTAAGTAGTTTTATCTATAATGTATCATAAAAGATATATGAAAATTTATAATGCATATAATTTAAACAAACAATATCACTTTTTTTATAAAAAATTTTTCAGATTTTTGTAATTAAATTAAAATTTTTGTAAAAAAAAAAAAATTGTTTTTAAATAGTTTCTTTAAAAACAATTTTATCTGTAATAAAATCTATGTCAGTAAAAATATGTTAAGGAAATTTTTGTTGAATGTAAACTTTATTGTATAAAATAAAAAAGTGTAAAAAACATTGAAATTTTTGTAAAAGGAATTCCACAATTTCTAAAAAATACAAAAAAAAAATCCAAAAAATGGAGTTTTAAAACATTTTCGGTTAAAAAATCCACATTTTTCCCAAGTCCCATAGATTTTTATTGAAAAATTTTAACAATATATTATAAATTCCTGAACTGCATTTCGCTTACAGATTAGAAATTAAAGTTTTTTAAAAATATTTACTTTAAGTCAATACCAACATATAAAGTGATTGAAACACAAGAGAATGTGTATCTTGACTGTTTGGGTTAAGCGATTTTTTTATATTTTAAAATAATATGTGGGAAGATACCTTTTAGAAATGTATAACATTGGTATATGTTTTTAAAAAGAATTTTAATTTAATGAAAAACAAAAGTGTAGACATTTTTTAGGTAAAAAAGTCTCTAAAATTATAACACAAGTCAATAAAAAAAAAAAAAATAAATAAAAAAATGGAGGCTTAAGAACTACTTTACAATTTTGATAAAATGTGGTTACAGTAGTACAAATATGGTCCAAATTTCAAATTATAGTTTTTTTTATTATTTAGTGAAATTATAATTTATTTTAGACGTTTTTCCACACAATTAATTATAACTGAAAAATTGTTAGTCCAATATTATTGAAATAAATTTAGAAAAATTTATATTTATATAACCTTTAATCCCTTCATATATTGTGTTTCAATCGGCTCAGAAAAAAAAAAAAACTGTTTAGATTTATTACTTTATTGCATTGCCACATGTAATAGCAATAAAATGATATATCGATCATGAAAATTTATTATATCTTTTCGAATTTATTCGCAATTAAGTGAATTCGCTCAATTTCACAAAATTTTATTTTTTTTTAGATATTTCTCCACATATGTTGTCATAACTCAAAAACAACTTGTCGATTTAGATAAACTAAATTTACAAAAATTTTAGCTTACAATATCTGTAAATGATATATACAATTGTTTCTGATACGATCAATAGTTTCAAAGTTATAAAAAATTGTTAGGCAAAATATATATAAAATTATTAGAAATATGCACAAATTTAGAACTATGAAATAGACAGATTTCCAATGGAAAAAAGAAAACGAAGAAGAAAATGGCAAAAACAGAGATCTCCTGCGGCAAATCAAAGGCTGTCTGCTGCAAGTAAAATACTCAAAAGTGATAATAAATTAAAATTAAAAGCCTGATAAATACCAAGCACACTAACTTCTCTATCTGGAAAGCAGTTAGAAATATTATGCCTCCAGTAGAGGGACAAAGTTCTTTAAGAAAACTGCTATAGATAAAAAACCCAAAAAAGGACTTATTTTAATTTTGATATAGCTCACGAAATGATGATGACAAGATTTAAATTTTCATTTGAGCCGGGAACATCGATACTTTTCATTTTGGGGCCATCCTAATATACATGTAATGCTTAAAAGTTTTAAGTTATTAGATTTTATTTTGGTCCATAACTTCTACACTAAATGAGACTATTTTTTCATTTTTTAAACCATAATAATTTTTGACCGGAAAGGGACATGAGTCTAAAATGTTATAATTTTAGAAACACTACCAATTGGCAATGCATACAATGAATTTCATAGACATTGAAGATATTAGGTCCTGTATAGCTGTATTATTTGAGGCATGGACTCTACCAAATAAGAACAAGAATCCGTGCCTGCTCTTGGTCTTATTATTGTTTGATGTTGTGAAAAATTAATAATTATGTTAACTGGTTTTTATAGTAGTAAAATTAGTTTATCTTATATTGGAATTTTAACAAAAAATACTTAAACACATAATTAACAATTTTCATGAAATCTTACATACAGTTTCTTGGGTCATAGTATTATACAACAAAGTCATGATCACAGAAGGGTAACGTGGTAATGGAAGACAAATAGTATCTTCAGGCTATAGGACTCAAGTAAAATAGAAAGGAATTTGAGAGAAATTCATCTCTTCTCTGGAAGAAAAGTGTAACAAAAAGCACTGAAGTTTTACCAGAAGACTGAAGACACATTAAACAAGAAAAAATCCTAATAGAAATACAAGCAAGAATTTGGAGGAAAGTTCTTCAGATATTTTTTTTTTTAGATTTTTTTACATAGTAAACGATGAAACGATCGTACAGGGTCACTTTTTCAACTTCCTATCCCGAAATTCTATATCCCAGGTGCTAGAAGGATTATGACAGAAAATTTTCGTGTTTTAAAGAAATCAAAATTCCCAACAAAGTTTTTGATTTGGGAAGTCATATGTATAAGCAGCAATGAAGCACTTCATTTTTAAAAAAAATGGTTGCATTAAGTCTTGAATGAGTGCATTTGGAAACGACTTCTCCCTTTCCTAATAAAATTCGGTATATCTCCTGTTTTCTGGCTTATTATTTATTTATTTTTTTTCATTACAACAAAACCATGAAGTTGTAACAAATAAATTGTTAGTGTTTGTATTGAAAGTTGTTACAATTAATTTGTTCGAAACTCCGCGCAATTGAAACATATTGGACTCTATTAAAAAATAATTAAAAGGACATTAAAGGCTCAGTATAAAAAGAAATGAAGTTTAAAAATAAGTGCACTTGTTCGATCCAAAAAATTGGAAAATATCATATATTTCCTTAAAACCCAACAGGAACTAATTTATTCTTTTATGTTTAGAACTTGAATATAATAGTTATTAATAAAAATATAACTTTAAAAAAATTCTCCCAGTGGTTTAGTTTTAATGCACGGATTTTTTCGTGCACAGGCCTTACTTTATATAAAACTATAATTACACAGGGAAACGCTAATTTCGCGGCATGAAGTTTCTCAGTGAATTCGGATACACGGTATTCATAAATACTAATCCATTTTTTTCTAAATGACTTTAGTTCTCGCATAATCTCGATAAATTGCATATCTCTAAAATACAATAAAAAATTGACTGTTAAAATTATATTCAAGTCTTTCTTACAGTACATTTTTATACAATTAACAGTTATGGAGATACTAAACCCTTTTTCTGAAAAAAAAATTCTACAAAACTGAGAAAATTTATTAAAAAAAAATCATAAAAATTTCAAAGGATCAAAAATTCAAATTTTTAGTCCTTGATCATAATAATAAATTTGTTGCCAATAAAATAACATCATTTTCTTTAAAATCAATGCAGAAGATTTGAATTTATTCTCAAGTTAGTGAAAATACTCATTAAAAAGTTTCATAAATTAATTAATATTTAACACAAAATTTTAATGTAAAAACCGAGTTGCTTATTTATATTTTTAAATTATTATAAACAAAAGATTTCGGCAACAAACTTTAAACAAATAAAATAAAATTTATTAAAAAAAAATCAAATCAAAAAACAAATTTTAAAAGTAATTTCGTATAAGATGAAAGACAATATATCTTTAACATTTAAATAAATATGGAAATTCTTTTTATAGCAAATACAAGATGAAAGTTATCATCAACATGATTAGTTAATTAAAAACTAAAATGCTATCAAGCAAAAAATAAAGCAAAATAAAAAACATATAAAATAAAATAAAAAACGATACATATGTATATAAAAGACCCTTTTTAAAAATGTTGCAAACTGTATATAAAATTGAAGCTTCCAGAAAATAAACTCGTTTTAACTTTCTAGCAACACAACAAAATCGAACATATTAAAAAAAAAAAAATAATAATAATAAAAAAACGAATAAACAATATTCTTTGTTATCCTTGTGGCTTTTCATTTGGCCAAAATGAAATAAAAACTCAATTGACCAAAAAGTCGTTATAAAATTATTTCAAAAACTGCAGTTAAAAAAAAAAAAATTGTAAATGTATTAGTAAAAGCTAAATGTATGAGTTTATAAACAGCATCAATACAAGTCTCAGCAGCATCTACCAAAGTTTGTTTTTTGCAGTAGTTGCTACAAGTCACTTTTAAGTTGAGTTAAGAGAGTAAGCAGGCAACTTTAACAAAAAAAATGTTTCAATTTATTTATTTCTTTGGTTGGTATTTTAAACATGTTTCTTTTTTTTTGTATCTCCCTAAAATAAAAACCGGCCGGTCTTACTTATTTTTAGAATAGTACAGAGCATATTCCACTCTATAACACTAAATAAATTTATATAAAACTCGTTGCTATGCCGAAAGTGACTGGCTGGGTTTTTTTATTGAATGCAATAATTTCTTTTCTTTTTCGATTTTTATACATACATACATATATACATACATACAAACATACATACATATGTGTGTATGTACGTATATTGGTACATATTCCACGTCAGTTATAAACTTATTTTTTGTTGTAGATTTTATTTTCATCTTATATTCTTTTATTTTTGACTGTTTTGTGTCTTTTTTTATATTGTTGTAGTTGTTATTGGCAAAAGGTGAAGCTGTTTGTCTTTTCTTGACTGTTACCGCTGCTGTTCTTAACGTTTATTTAGTTTCCCTCAATATGGCTTTTACTTAACAAAAAAAAAAAAAATTGGGAGAAAAAAAAGCTACACATACCAAAAATGAAAGAAAAAAAAAGTTAACTAAAGACAAGCTTCAAGCCGGGACATAGTAAAGCAGGCAACATCATCAAGACCATGGTGATGTACAGTGTTTAGGGCAATTTAATTTTTCGTAAAAATTAATTTATTTTTTCTTCGAGATTGTTGAATAAATTTCCAGAAAATTTCTTAACAGAAGTATGGTCTACAATTGACGAAATTCCTTAACAGAAATATGGTAATAATTGGACAAATTTCTAGACAGAAATATGTTTAATAAGTGAGCAAATTTCTTGGCAAAAATTTGGATCAATTAATTTACCGATATTCCTTGAAAAGAAAGATGGTCAATAATTGAACAAATTTCTAGACAAAATATTTATCAATAGTTGAGTAATTTTTTTAAACAGAATATGTCAATTATTGAGCAAATTTCTAGACAGAAATAAGGTCAATAGTCCAAAATTTCTAGACAGAAATATGTTATTATTAGAAACAATTTCTTAAAAAAATATTTGTTAATTTTTTGACCAAATTACTAACAAAAATAATGGTCAATAATTGCGAATTTCTTAAAGCATATTGTCATATTGACAAAATATGATCAATATTTGAGCAAATTATTACAAAAATATTGGTCAATTATTGAGCAAATTTCTAGACAGAAATAATCAATATTGTCCAAATTCTAGACAGAAATATGTTCAATTATTGAGAAAATTTCTTAACAGAAAATAAGGTCAATTATGTCACAAATTGTCCCTCAACAAAAATATGGTCAATAATTACGATATTCCTTAAAAGAAATAGGGTCAAATATTTGACAAAATATGGATCAATAGATTGAGCAAATTTCTTAGACAGGAAATGTGGTCAAATAATGATGATATTCCTTAAAAGCAATTATTAGGTCAATATTGACAGAAATATGATCAATTATGATAAATATTTCTAGACAGAAATATTGCCCAATTATTGAACAAATTTCTGAAGAAATATGGTCAATTATTAAGACAAATTGTTAGACAGAAAATATAGTTCAATAATATTAAGACAAATTTTTAATAGAAATATGGTCTATAACCGAGCAAATTTCTAGACAGAAATATAGCAATAATTTAGCAATTTTTTAAATAGAATATGGTCTATAACCGAAGTCAAATTTCTGGACAAAATATGGTGAAATTATTGAGAAAATTCTAGACAGAATTAGTGTTCAATAATTGACCAAATTCTAGGCAGAAAATAATGGTCACTATCAACCAAATCTCTCAGACAGAAATATGTCACTATTAACCGAATTCCTAAAAAAAATATGATCAATTGTTGATCAATTTCTTAGCAAAATATGGTCACTATGAGCAAATTTCTAGACAGGAAATGGATCAATTATTTGAGAAATTTCAGACAGAAATATGATAGAATTTCCTGAACAGAAATGTGTCAATACTGAGAAATTTCGAGACAGAGATATGATAGAAATTTCCGAAACAGAAATTGGTCAATTACTGAGCAAATTTCCGAGACAGAGATAGATCAATAATTAACCCATTCTCTAGACAAATAGGGTCAATTATTCAGCAATTTCTTACAGAAATGGTAAATAGTTGACCAAATTTCTAGACGAAATATGATTAATTATTAAGTAAAATTTCTAGGCAGAAATAGTGATCAAGTATGAGTAAATTTTTAATGAGAATAGATCATTTTAAAAATTTCTAGATAATATATAAAACAAATTTTATACGTTAAATTTTTTTTTTTTTTTTTTTTTTTTTTTTTTTTTTTTTTGTATAAAAACTCTTACGTTTAGTTTTGTTTTCATTTTGTTGTGTTGTCTTGGCCCAGCATCTCTTTTGCGTAAAATTTATAAAAAGGGGGTACAGTTTCGTTGTAACTGAAAAAGTTAAAAATAATTTCAGTTTAAATAGTTTTCTGTTATTTTTGTTAAGGGGGAAGCAAATATTAAGGAACCCTTTTTCTTAAAATATTATGATTTTTGTTAATTAAATGTAAATATTTTAAAATTTTGTTTACTCTTTCTTTGTTTCTTACATTTTGACCTTAACTCTGATTCTAAAATTTTACAAAATGTTATATTTATTTTTATATTTTTTTGCTTAACTTAATTTTAAAGCAAGTGTTAATTTGTTTAAGTTTCTTTTTTTAACTTTAAAGACCTTGTCCTATTTCTTTGACTTTTTAACTTATTTTATTATTGCTAAAAATATTTTAGTTTTAACTTTAAAAAAGCTATTTTAGTTCTCACTTTCTATTTGTGCAAAAATGATTTTTTTTCTTTAAAATAAAAGAATTAGTAAAAGAAACAATTTCACACAATTTTTGTGTAGATTTTATTTGGTCACACTGAAAACGTGTATGTTGGCCATTAAAAGGGCATTGTTTTGGGTTTTTAAGTAGTTTATTTTAATGTTTAGTTTTTGTTATTATTTATTTAGGTAGTTTATTGTTATGAGTTTTTTTGTATAAAGTGTGAAAATAATAGTTTTTTTCTTTGTTTTATTAATAGACGTTACGGTTTTAAAATTTGTAATAAATGAAATTTTATTACGTTTGTTTCTTAAGTTTTTTGTTTTGTAATAACTTTACAAAGGAAATTGTTTTATAATATCTACCAAATGAATTTAAAAATTGAAGTATAATAAAAAAAATTCTTGAATTAACGAGTCTGTCTGCATAATTTAAGAATTTATTCTTTATGAAAATAATTACTCCAGAAAAAATAGGCGACTAAATGGATTAACCTAAGAATTTGTAGGAGGAAAGCGATTTTTTGAATAATGCGATTTTAATTAAAAGTTGTAGATATAATACTATGACTTAATTAATGTGTTACTTACTTAAATATGTTCAAAGTCATTTTAGGTTTGCTGTAGAAATTTTTTCCTGTATTTTCAATTAAGGCAATTTAATCCCAGTGGAAGGAGAAAAAGTGATTTTGTTACATCCATCAAAATTTAGCTTAATATGTTTTAAAATGTTTCCCAAATTATTTCGGTTCTACGTTACTGATCATTCGTGAGCTACTAAAAAACTTAAGAGACCAATCATATGTAAACATCCTTTACGTAATGCTAATGGAGGATGGGCAAGAAATTAAGCCATAAAAGGGAATCTGTTTGCAAGTCATTTGAAAAATGTATTTACCCGGAACGTATCAAATAACGTAATTGAGTTGCCACCTGTTGTACCCCAATTCAGAGCAGCTGAAGAACCCCTTTGTTTTTAGTTTCGAGTGATCAACAAGGCTATTGTTGATTTAAGCTTTAAAAAGCTTCAAGTATTGATAAAAACATTTGGAGTTACCCTGGATAGCACAAAAAATTATACATTATAGTTTTAATGCTATATATATATTATACCTAAACCAGTTATTCTCCAGCAATCAGAGGTCAAATACCTCGGTATCCATCTTAATCGACGTCTTACGTGGAAATCCCATATTGATGCTAAGTTGACACAAATGAAAGTGAAAACATTTCAAATAAATTGGCTCGTCGTCAGAAACTCGACACTCACTTTAGATTGTAAACTACTTTTATATAACTCAATTTTAAAGCCAATATGGAGTTATTGTATTCAGTTATGGGGCATGGTCTTGGTGTCAAATATAGAGAAAATTCAGAGACGTCAAAACAAGATTTTTCAAATGATAACTGCGGTACCATGATACGTTAAAAACTCAAATATTTATAAGGATCTAAATGTGTCGTTTATGAAAGATGTAATAACAGAAACGTATTGAGAAATATTTTAGGAAGCTAGAAATACACCCAAATCCTCTATCTCGAAACAGTCTACTAAGGTATGGATATATTCGATTAAAGAAAGAAAATATACGAATTAAAATAGATTTTTGTCTGACGGTGATTAGATAAAATTAGATATTATTATTTAGATTTATGATTTTATTGTTAGTTCATGGACTATTACTGAAGATTGAATAAAAAATAAAAAAGTGAGTTGAGCCTTTTTTTCTTGTATTTTCAGCCATAGGAAAAAGATGGTATATAAAACACATCCAAGAGTGACCGTTTAGCTGCCGCCTGAAAGTGAATATTCCTACTAGTTACACTAAAATTATCTAACACAGACCTACGTCACCTTAAATGTTAATGATGGCTGTCCGTTCGTCTATCTTTTAGTTGATAAAGTTAATTATTATTTTATTCAGAATAAAATAAAAATCGGAACAACAATCTTTCAGAATATTCAATATTGTCAAAATTCTCCCAAGTCAGACAAAGAAAAAAGTTTAAATGATTTTTGATTTCAAAAATTCCATTTCCCATTTTCGAATTTGAATTTTTTGACGATTTTTCCGAATTTTTTATTTTAAAATAAAATTTCTTAAATAAAATACGTTAAAATTTTTAATTATTTTTTTAGTTAAGCTGAGAAAACAATTCGATAACAATCCAGTAAAAAACCATGAAGTTCTTAAAAAAAATTCACATAATTAGTTACAAAAAAGTGAAAATAAATGAATTTTTTAGTGGCAAAAAAATGTTAATAATTTCTAACAAAATTTAAATTTTAAGGCATTTTTTACTATAAAACAGAATTTTTATTAAAAAATTGCATAAACATGGTTTTAAGAGAAGTGCTTTTAAAGCATTAAATAAAAGAACTTCTGCAGCTCTTTTTCACCACATCACTAAGTATTTCTTTTCACTGACAACACAGTGTCAAAATAATGACATAATTCATTTTTATTGTTATATTTTATTAAGCTGCTAGAGGGCGCTAAATTCACGCTAATGAACCAAAAAGTTGATTTTAAACAGTTTAAAGAAAAAATCGTCAAAAATTATTTTTTTGATGAAATATGTCGGTGTTTAGTGTTTTTCAAAACCTCCGAATATTTTTAGATTAAAATTATTATTTTCTTTTAAATATAATAATTTGAATATATACATATTATTGCTCAAATTCATACATATTTTTTACTTTAAACCTAAAACTTCCTCAAATTTAATGAAGGATATAAAAAAAATAATTATAAATTTTTTTAAGGTTTATGTAAGTTTTTATAGTTATTTAATAGATTAAACAATAGTTAGATTTAAAAGTTTCATAGAAAAAGTGTCTTATTTTCCATTTTTACTACAATTTCAAAGTGTTCTCAATGTTGAAGTAATTTTTGATAAAAAGTACTTGCTATTTTTTGCCACAACTAAAAAATATAATTAAAAAAAATTATTTTTTTTTTATTACACAAAAGTAAAAATTCTTTAGGTTGAAATATTTTGTGTTCTTAAATTCTGTTCTTTAAAATTTAATAAAATAATTTTTATAAATATTTAGAACAGATTTTCCTGCCTTTATTATTAATAAATCTTTAACTTAATGTCATTCTTTTCTTCAATTTAAATGTAAGTCTTTATATTTTAAAATATGGTATTTTTTTTCAAATAAAATTCTTTTTCGAAAGTACCACTACAATTTATTGGCTACAAATAAAATATTTTATCTATAAAACCAAGTTGATCTATATATACAAAATGCAATAAAAAAACAATTGTACATTCACTCCAAATACAATAAGAAAAAAATCAACTTTCTTAAGTTGGCACTTAAAGTCATGTAAATTTGTTTCCCCTTTTGACTTGTTATCAAGCTGTGGCACCATAAAGCCAGTTTCAAACTGCAGTTTTTTTTTGGCAAAAATTTATAAAAAAATAACATTTTAAGCAAAAAGAGGTTATATTGAAATAAACCATAAATATTCAATTTATACATTTTTAAAAGAATATGGTTAAAGAATAATAAAATTTGTTTGTGAACACTATATAAAAACACAGAAACATATAGAGAAAATTGAATAAAAAAATATATATATTGCATACGCGTCATTTTTTATCAAAATCAGTAAATAAGAAAGAACCGCCTGCGCATATTTTTTTCTGTGTTTATTAACGGGCATAAATAAATTTATATTCTAGATATTGTGAACAGAAAAACATGTTTTACTTAAAGCTTTTTATGGTAAGAACACAACGCAATATTTAACGCAAATATCTATATGAACAAAATGTTGTATAAAAAAAATTAAAAAAAGAAAAAAAAAAATAACATATAGGTAGGATAGACAGATGGACAGACAGACAGGCCAACAGTCATAAAAACAAAAAGACAAATAAACTGACAGTTAGGGAATTATACAAAAGCAATTGTGTCACATACAAAATAATTCATGTGAATGTAAAGTTGAAATATTTACATTCCCTCTCTCTATATGTCTCTGATTAAACAACACTCAGTGAAAGATGTTAACTGAGTTAAGTTAAGCATTGAGAAAGAAAGAAAAAAAATACTTATTGTATTTGTGTATTAAAAAACAATAACAACAATTACCTTAAAGAAATCACAAAAACAAACTATATATAAATAAATATTTATAATCAAATAGAGAGAGGGTGAATCATCTACGAGAAAAGGTAAAAAATAATGAAAAAAAAAAACAGCAAATAAAATGTTCCAAGAAATTTAGATATAATCATTTTTTATTTACCCTACATCATACCAAGACAGAATACTATAAGGGATTTACACAGATTGTGTCAATAAAAGTGAATTACACAGGAATTTACTGGAAAAAAAATAAATAAATGAATGACATCAGCCAATAAGGCGCTACAGGAGAAACTAGTTATTTAGTTTTAAATATATATTAAATAGAGAACTATTTCTTGTAGTATTCAATTTCTTTAAATTTAGAAAATTCTGAATTTTTATTAATTTTAAAAAAAAAAAAAATTTGAAAATCATAAACATTTGCATACTGTATTATTTTTGTGTAGCATTTTTTTCTTTAACAAATAATATATTCATAAACCTTAACATGTTCTTCATTTATATGTCAAATTTCATGTTAATCGATTCATTGGTTCAAAAGTTATATCAATTTGTTTAAAATTAGTTTGTTGGCATCTAAATATAAAGTTTGTTTCTTAAGTTTTTCTCATTCACTACTGTTGTCAATAAAGTTTTTTTCTTAAGTCTTTTTTAATCTCTACTTCTCTCAACAATGTTCTTTTCTTAAGTGTTTATATCGGGTAACGGATTTCACAAGTTCCTTTCTTAAGTCTTTCCCTTTAATATGGCATCTTTTGCTGAGAAATATCTCTTTACAAGTTTGTTTCTTAAGTCGTTCATATATATATGCCAACTTGCTCCTAGTTTGTAGCTTAAGTCTTTTTCGGTAACGAAACAAACAAAGTTTGTATCTCAAGTCTTTTACTAAGAATTCTCAACATGTTTATGTCTTAAGTTTTTCTGCTGGATATAAATATTTTTTAATCGTTTGCTAATTTTTGTTTCTTGTTCCTATTTTATTATATGCTGTAGGTCTAATTAAAACCTACTCATCTCTTATTAGTTTTCGGTTTATTTGAGTTTGAAAGTTTTAAACACCTGGTCACCTTTTTCATTTATATATCCTAATTTCCACTAACAAGATTAAAAAGAACAACAATTATATATTGAATAAAAAAATTTAGTCGATAATTATTTACCGAGTGTAAAAATAAACGATATATATGAATTTGGAAAATTGCAAAATACGATTTTTTGTGTTTTTCGCCGAAAAAAGTATCTACTCATTTATTCTTTAAAATAACAATTCATTTCTTAGTAATATGATAATCAATTTTGCATTTTTCTGAAAGATAATCTTCACAGAGGTGCTCTAAGATAAAAGAACAAGCCCCAATAACTCAAATTGGTCATGTCAGACCACACCGACTCGAATTAGACAATTTTTATATGAAAATTTTGGAATTAAGTTTATATTTTCTCAAATCCAAAGCACGACTCAAGAAACGGAATGTTGTTTAAGGAATCTGTAATATTTTTGTCAAAGGTTTTTCAATCAATATCTATGGGGTTCGGAAAAATGTGGATTCTTATAGCCTAAAACGTGAAAAACTAATTTTTTATGTATTAATAAAGTCAACATAGCAAAAATATCCTTTAAGATATCTTTCATAACAAAAACTTTTATTATAGATAAAATTTTAGAGATCATTTCCAAAAAACTACTATTTTACAAACTTTTATTTTAATTTTCAAAAATAGAAAAAGTCTAAACATTGATTATGCTTATACTAATACATGCTTAGCGGACATATTCTTCGTTATATAGAAAAATATTGAAATAAATATCTTTTACAGAACCAAAACTATGCCACTTAAGTTTTACTAAGTCACGAAAATTGCTATTTTTTTGTCTTATTTTGCTCAACACACATTCCACATTTGGCTTACGGGAACAAATACATTTATGTTGATATGGTTTTTTCATCCAATATCTATAATATTTTTGAAATTATCTGAAATAAATAAATAAATAAATAAATAAATAAATAAATAAATAAATAAATAAGTATATAAAATGAATAAATAAATAACTTTTTTCATTAATATTTAGCGACTGAATTTGTAGTTACTAGGTAATGAATTAACATGCTAGAATAATGGCTTCTTTATACATAAGCTGAATTAGAGACAACTATTTACCTCATTTAAATTTTAGGAAGTAATTAGTAAGAAATAAGAAATAAGAACTTAATACTTCAAATCTATTCATTAGATTTTAAAGTATAGAAGAATTTATTATAAACGTTAAAAAAAAGCTAGTTACGTTTTAAGTTACTAATACGTAATTAAATTTTAGAATATAGAAAGCTATTTTCTTAATAGTAAACGTTGAAAAATTAATACCATGAAAAATTTAATTGTTTCAATGAATTTATACACTAAATTTGACCTTATATACTGGTTTATTGAAATAATGTATACATTAATATCAACATTAAATGTGGAAATTCATTAAATTTAATTTTACATTGGATCAATCAATGCGTTTTATAAATAAAATGAATAATTCTAATAAACAGTACATTGATTTCAATGAAATAAAATTTTATCCTAATGAAATTAGTCATTAAAATAAGCTTGCTACTGTATTGAGACCATGTGAATATAAGGTTATCTTGGTAATTTCAAAGTGAAAATTATGATTTTAATTGCCAATAAATTTAATATATTAATCCTTATAAATTATTTCATTTCCATGGCTATAACTTTATATTTAAAAAACTTTGTATATACTAATTGAAACTTTATTTAACACGTTATTTTAATAAACTTTTTTTTGTATTTAAACAGCATTAATTAAGATTTTAAATCCTAATCCAGAAAGCTTCTTTATATACTTTATTTTAATTCATTAATCCCTAATTACTTAACTTTCTTGTCTTAATTATAAAATACCATTTAGTTTCTTCATTATAATTTTCTTTAGATTTTAATCTTAATTGCTTAACATAGCTACAAGTCAAATTGTTTAGAAAATTTTGTAAGATTTTAAATTAATTTATTGGTTTTAGTTTTTTTTTATAACCATTTAAAGTTCTTTTATATTAACAGTTAATGTATATAAACTTTAAAGAAATTTAAACAAAAATAAGGTTCATTAACCCTTTTAATCAAAAATACACTTGAAACTTTTTAAATATATGTATGTAGTTTAAGGTAGGGTATTATATATTAAGTGTTTGATGGTCTATAATTATTTAAAAGTTTTATTTATTTTCTTTCATATATTGTTTTATTGAAATTTAGTTTGATTGTTTTTTTATAGAGACTTATCAAGTAATAGTGGTGGTGCTAGTGCTGGTACTGGTACTGTTGATAATGTTAGAGTGTTATTCTCTATAGACGATGACGGTTGTTTATGAATTTAAAATAATGGGAAATTCCAATATTACGTGTGATTTTGTTTTTTTTTTTAATTTTATGTAAATACCAAACTAGAAAAGGATTTTGTTTAAGATTTTTTCTATTAAAGAAAATAAATATTTTCTTAGATTTTTTAATTTAAATTAAGGGTCACTTTATTTAAAAACAAATCTTTGTAATTTTATTCATTATTTTTAATTTCTTTTTTGAACCCATCAGCACCATCATTTAATTTTTATTTATGAGATTTCATAATAAAATCATGACTTTCCAAAACTTTATTGCTTGATGTACGAGTACCAGCAAATATGCCCGGTTAGTGTTTTAAACAAAAAATACGTTACTATTAAGTTTTATTTTCAAATTATGTTTGCACATACATCTTGTACATCTAGTTGTTTTGTATATAAAAAAATAAAACTACAAAGAAAAAAAGTAAAAATCAATTGACTTCATTTAACCGGCCAACCACAAGCAATCAACCGGCATGACACAGTGGTTTAGAATAAAATATAAAACTCAAAAAAAAAAAATAGAATCGAATCGAATATTTTAATTTTCCTGATATGACTAAGGAGTACGATCAAAAAAATCTTAACATATGTATATTAAATTCAAAAACTTTGTGTTTTATTGATACTATACTACAGATTATAGGAAAATATAATTTTTATAAATAGTGATTTATGAACATGAAGACCTTTTCCGGTATCCCTTTCAATTGTGTTTTGTTTCAGCCACTTTTTTGGAAGAGTCTGCCTATCTCCTTTTTAAATCTTTGAAACACCTTTTTAGTCCTCTTCAATTTTGGTCCTCTTCAATTCTCTTTTCACAAAAGTTCATTTTCTCTTCATGGGTGGGGAATTGACCTCTCTTAGTAGAAAATAATTAAATTTGCACTGATTTTCGGTCCTAAATTTATCTAAAACTATCGTCGAAAATCACCAACATACATATTTTGACCAGGAAGCTGTAAAAACTCATTTTAGAACATAGTATTTTTTATGTAATTTGATTTAAATTTTCGTGCGCTATTGTTAACTTATAATTTTTTTGCAGCATTCCAGTCTTGAACATTTTGGACTTTTTATGTTTTCAACTCCTCATAAGCATTAACTTTTCATATCAAATAGCAAGTGTACTAAGCTAACATCTACCAGATGTGTTTGGAATTCTTTCGAATATGATTTCAATTTTCTCGGCCTTCAAAATATCATGTGAACCTTTTTTCTTCCCGGACTATTTAATAATATTGGGTACAGTTTGACAGCAGACATTAAGTTATTTAGCCAATTATTTATAGGACCAATTTGGATTTTTTTGAAATTATTTAATAATTTATAGCTGGTACATCATTTTTGTCACTAATTTTTATCAAATTCACAACAAATCAACATAGTTTCATTAAAAATAATAACTGAGATATTTTTCAATGTTAAAAAAAAAATTTTGCTTCAGAAAAAAGTTATGAAGCGAGAAGTGTGTTAAGATTTTTTCGATCACATCCTTAAATAATTATTTAAATGTGCTTAATTAAATCTTTTTTCAAATTCCCATCTATCTTGAGTTTAAATTTAAGTTTATTTATTTATTTAATTATTAAACCTTTATAAATTTGAAGCATTTTTAATAAAATTAATGGAAGTAAATTATTTGCTTAATTTTAGAGAAGGAATATTCGGTTTTAATTTTTAAATTTTTTCTATAAAATTTTCTACAACCTAACCTTAAAATTATTTTTTCAAATTTAGGCTTTTGTAACAAAAAATTATTCAATATATATAAATAATAGGAAATTATTTTTGTGCTCTGATTTAAAAAAATCATTACCAGAAACATCATTACCTCAACATTTTTTATTTATTATTATTTTTTTTTTTTTTGTTAAATTAATCTCTTATATTGAAAATTTTGTTGAAATATTTTGCTTAATTGTAGAAAAATATTTTTTTAATATATATTTTTTTTAATTTGATAAAAATTATTATAATTAAATGAACTTTTCAACCTAACCTCAAAATTAACTTTTGAAATGTAAGCTTTTTACAACAAAATTCTAATGAAAACATAATGCTTAATAGTAGAAAAACAAGCTTAATAACAATTTTGACAAAAAAGAAATCATTATAAACAAATTTTTCAACATAACCTCAAATTTTATTATTGTTAATTTAAGATATATTGACATAAATTTAAAAAAAAAATTAATTACTTAATAGTAGAGAAAATTTTTTTTCATTTAATTTATTGAACATTTTTTATTTTTCATCGAATTTTTCAAATCAAACTCAAAATTTATTTTTTTAAATTTAAGTTTTTATAAAAAATTAATATAAGTCAACTATTAAACTGTAGAAAAGACTTTCGTTTTAATTAAAGAAAGAAATCATAACAATAAACATTTTTCAACATAACCTAAAATTAATTTTTTGAAATTTTTTCTATTTAAAATTTTTTTGTTCCTAAGGAAATTTTTAAATTTAACTTTATATCTAATCTTGATTTATATTTTTGTAATATAACATAAGATTTTTTTTCACTAGAACACCACTGTTTCTTCTTACAAAAAAAATGTTAAGCGTTAAAACAAACCATATCTTGGCGGTTTGTGTTATTTACTTTTTTTCTGTTTTAGTCGTTGCTCTTTCATTTTCTTAGCATCTTTTTGTTGTACAAGTTATGGCATCATCATCAATATCATCATCATTATAGTCAGCTTCATCCCCTTATGTATAAAACACATTACGACTACAAAAATCACTACATAGAAAAACTGCTAACTGTGGAGGAAAAAAACCCAGCAGACAGTCAGTCAAAAAGACATACAGTTTAGCTATCTAATCATCATATAGTCAAGATTTTGATTATTATTATTATTTCTGTCTGTTTTGCTGTTTGTCTCTTTTGATTTTTTTTATGTTATTCATACTTGTCTCATACACTTCACATAGAATTTTTTTTTTTTTGTGAACCACATTGTCATTTTGTTAAGAGTTTCAGTTCAATTGCTTTGAAAAGAAAAAAAGAACAAGAACAACCAGAAGAAGAAGAAATGTTTGAAACAAAAAATCATTTACTAACACGCACACACTCCCGCCTACCCTTTCAATTTAATACAAGAAGTTTTACCTGTTGGTTTTTTGTTCTTGTTGTTTTTGTTTGCTGCTGGTTATATACGCAAGCAACCCCAGCCTTTAAAGAACATAGGCATATGCATACATACCTATACATTCATGCCCTAACTCTTTAAAGAGTTTATTCTGTTTAACAAGTCAACCTAAACTCTATCTTCTCCTTATACTTACTTACACACTTACATATATACACAACAAGTCATCAGCCTACCTTGGCTCTGAGATTTTTTATTATTTTTTGTTGTCTTCTTTTATAGACAGACTTTATTTTTTGTTGTTGTTGTTGTTGTCGTTGTTGTTGTCGTTGTTGTCTCAAATTCTCATATACTATATGTATAATTGTTGTTCTTTACAAATGTTGCTGTTGTTGTTATACAGACTTTTACTTTGGTGTATACATACATACATACAAATATATAATCACACATTTATTTATATTAAGAGTTGCCATAGTTTAAAATTATATTCGAATTTTATCTTTAAAATATTTTGAATTTATTCAGAAAAAGAGGATTCAAAGAAGTCGTAGTTATTTGTTGCAATTATGTGATTTAAAATAATCCTTATTAAGCTTAAATTAGAAGCTCCTAAATAATTCTAATTAATCTTCTATTTAAGGCTAATATATAGCTCAACATTTAGCTTTAAACATTAATTCAATTTAACTTCATTATATAATTTTTGTATTAATAATTAAAAATTCTCTATAATTAGAGCCATCTGGAGGATTTTAAACGTAATATATTAAGTCCAAAAAATGTATTTTTCCATTCTTTAGTTGATTTTTAAATTTCGGAATAATTTTTATAACTATTTTATTTTAATTTAGCCAAATAAATTACATCAACTTTTTTTCCAAAATAGTTTAAAACCAGCTTTTTTGGTTCATTAATATTAGTTTTAAGTTCTCAGAATTTAGCGACCTCTAGCAGCCACAAAAATAACTTTATTCGAAAAAATTATTTTCAAATTAAATGATCTATATTGTTACTTTGCCAAAAACGTATATTTAAACTCAATTTGAAAAATGCTTTTATTTTGATTTTTGTCTATGGAACAAAGCACTGTGCATCGACTCTGAAGAGGTGCTTATTTTAAGTTAACAAAGACATTAAGATCATTTCAATTTAGTAATAATTATTGTACAATTTAACTTTAATTATAGAACTTTAAATAATTTTAATTGAACTCTAATAGAGACTCAATTTTGCTTCAATCATAGACGTTGAAATAGTCAAAATAAAGCATTAATAGTAGACTTTAAAATATCCTTTAATTCCCAATCACAGACTTAAAATTATTTAACTGCAATAAAAACGTCTAAATGTGGTCAAATTTTCTTCATATTAAGCTCAATTATTATTAAATCATAAGCTGTTAAATTGTCTCAAAGAAGGTTTTTAAGAAGTTCCGAATAAAGCTTTAAAATTAAGTTTCAAATAGTATCAAATTAAAATAAATAAAATAATAAAATTCTTATAAAAATTGCATTATAAATATAAATCGGTTTCCCTTTAGCTTTAAGCATGGACCTTTCCATTTTTAAAAAAAATCACAGCTAAAACTTTCCCTATGGCAACTCTTAAAAAAACGTAGATCAAATTTATTTTTTTTTTATATTCTTACGATGATGACGATGATGGTATTTTTAAAACATGTACATATTTAATTGTAACTACATACATATGTATGTATGTATATATACATATAAACATCTATGTGAATATTTTGTATGTAAGTAATGAAATATCACTCACTAACCTCTTGCCTGCATAGAATATAAAACAAGAAATCTGTTTTAGATTTTTTTGTTCATTCTTTCTTTAACAAAATTAAAAAAAGAACATTACAAAAAACAATAATGTTTTAATATTAACTTATATGGTTTAATATTTATTTTTCATCAAATGTTATTTTTATAAATTCCAAAAAGGAATAAATAAAAATACAACCATGTATCTGAACAATTTAAACGTCATTTATTTGCCGATTTTTTTTTATATATATACATATATGTGTTAAGCTTTTTAAATGTTTGGCAAAAAACAAAAAAAAAGTTGCCATCATTGTTATTGAAACACGTTTTATTTAGTTGGTTTTTTTTAAGTGAACTGGTTTAAAGATTTCTAATTTATACAGGGTATGGTAATCAAATTGAAAGTTTTGACAAAATGTTTAAAGGTTAAAAGTTTTTCAATTTTATATTTTTCAAAAATTCTTTAATTCAATTAAAAATTCTTTTAAAATAAATATTAATTGATTAAACAGAAAAACCAAAACCTTTTGAAAAAAATTAAATCCACAATATTTAATTATTTTATTTATAAGTATTTAAATTAATACATTTATGACTCATGGTGTAAATATGCATACAAAACAAAAGACTTAAGAAACAAACTTAATTGTGATGACATTAAAAGATTTAAAATTGTTTTGTTATTCATAATCTTAATAATACAAATATCATTTTATCTTTAAATAACCACAAAAGAAATATTACTAATTGTGTGAATTTGTTATCATATACGTATTAATGTTTTAAACATTTTATTAGTGAATGCACAATGGAGTGACTTTGAAAATAAATAATAAAAAAATATGAAATATCTAATAAGGAAGTAAGTTTTTTGAAAACTTTATATAGAAAATAATAATATTGATAAATCCTAGTAAGTTAAAAAAAAAAAAAACTAATTATAGAATATTAAAATAACAAATAACACCTGTAATTTAGTAACAAAAATTTGATGTATAAAATATTTTTTATACATCAAATTGTGGGAAATATTCCTCAGACGAGTGGAAATAAAAATAAGTAAAATCGGTTGATAACTAACTGAGATATTACCAAAAAATAACTGAGATATAACCAAAATACCCCCAAAAAATATATATTTGTTGTCGGCTTTTACAGGCTCCAGTACAAGATAGCGATTTCGTTTTTACACGAAACCGAAACTTTTATCATTTTTGCTGAATAAATAAAAAAATCGATCCATCAGTTTTCTACACATCGTCCGAAACGCATTTTTCTTTCTTTTTGAATCAAAGAAACCGGTATAAAAACAAGGCAGTTATTTATATTTTTGGTCTAAGACCCACGGAAGCAAACTTTGACAACATCTGTAAAATGTGAAATTATTAAAACGTATATTTTATTATCAGTATAGTGGTGAAGGGTATTAAAGATTCCGCGCAGCCATTTTTTTTTTTAATTTTTTATACACAGAGTAAACACATTCATTGTGGCAACCGAATTTTTAGCCAATCGAATTTGGTCGGTTAGAACTACTAACTTAAAATTCGGTTGCTATTACTGTCTTGAAAAATAATTCTGTACTAGTAGTAAAAATATCAAAACACTATGGTGAGCGATTAGCAATTTCTTTTACCTTTTAATTTTATTAAATATAAAAACCAAAATAAATTGTATCTTATATGGGAGCTATGGTCAATTATGGACCGATCTTAATGAACTTTTGCAGGGTCACTTATACTTATATAAATGTTATATGTGTCGAACATTATATTAATATTAACATTTTTATGGGATTTATGCACGTTAAAGTGATTTTCGAAAGAATGTTTATATGGGAGCTATGGCAAATTATGGACCGATCTTCATGAAATTTGTCACATGAATTTATGCTTACATAAAACTTATTTGTGTTAAATTTCATTAAAATATTTCAATTTTTAAGGCATTTTTGAGTGTTAAAACTCTATTCCGGGAGAACATTTGTATGGGGTCTAGGTAAAATAATGGGCCGATCATGACTAATAGGCTTCGTCCTTGCACCAAAAAAGCCACATGTACCAAGTTTCATCAAAATATCTCTAAAATTGCGACCTGTACTTTGCGCACAAGCTTTACATGGACAACCAGCCAGACAGCCAACTAGACGGACGGACATCTTTAAATCGACTCAAAAAGTAATTCTGAGTCGAACGGTATACTTTAAGGTGGGTGTAGGAAATTTTTTTCTCTGCGTTACAATATTTGCACAAACACATAATACTCCAACAATAAACAATTTAAAGTTTCTTTATTTTGAATAAAATTTTTTGCATGCTTCTCATTAAATTCTCGTGTGTATTTTCTTTAAACCTCAACAGAATTGAATAACGGTACATCTATGGTGAATAACAGACTTCCAAAGTTTTCTACTTCTGCCACCAGAGGCGCAATTCAAAGTACAGTGCGTCCAGATTATAACTGAAAAGTGCTTTATATATTTCGATAGCAAAGGCAGTACCAAATTTTAAGATAATATTTTATGAATTTAAAATATAAACGATTTTGTTTAAAGTGGAAAATCTGCAAAATTATCCCACACCATTGATAACTGGAAAACTTGAAGTGGAAACTGGTGGGGAATATAGAAAAATTTGTTTTAAAATCAGGAAATAAAAAACCTTTTTTGTATCGTGAATAATTTTATTTTGGACAAATCAAATGATTTAACATCCTGATATGACGACAAAGTTATCATGACTGTTTGGTGGAATTTTGAAAGGAATCATTTATTATGAGCTGCTATAAGCAGGCGGCGATCAATTTTGAATTCGACTGTTCATAATCGACCGGTTGAATGAAGCAATTTTTTTCGAGTTTTAGGGCTAACGTATATTTGTTAATTTTTTGATTCAATATAGATATGGACTTAAAATTTAATTTTTTGGAGATAATTTTATATTTTGTCGAAATCGACTTCCTTTTTGCCACTTTGTCGAAATTCGAACGTCGATAATAGTCGAAAGTCCGACCATATAAATATGGTCGGACTTGATACACATATTTGCCTATGTGTACCAAAATTCGGGAAGGGGCCAATTATGGACCTATACTTGTATTAAATGCAAAATAAAAAATACTAATACAGAATATTACATTGATACTGAGATTCATATGTATTTATGAACTTTTTAATGATTCCCGAAATTAGGTCTTACATGGGAGCTATTGTTAGTTATGGGCCGATCTTCATAAAATTTTTCACTGTAATTTATATTTATAAGAATATTATTTTTTTGTGGGATTTATGCACATAAAAGTGATTTTTGAAAGAGGGATTATCATCGGAGCTATGGGCAATTATGAACCGAACTTCACGAAATTTGGCATTCAGATTTGTTCTTACATAAAACTTATTTGTTTGAAACTTCATTAAAATATTTATATTTTTAAGGTAATTTTGAGTGTTAGATCTCAATTCCGGGAGGAAATTTGCATGGGAGCTAGGTGAAATAATTGGCCGATAAACAATTTTAATAGGCTCCGTCGTTCAGTTAAAATAATTATTTGTGCCAAATTTCATCACTATATCTTCAAAATTGCGAACTGTAGTTTGTTCACAAGGTTTACATGGACAGACAGCCAGCCGACTAGACGGGCGGACGGACGGACATCGTTAAATCGACTCAGAAGGTGATTTTGAGTCGATTGGTATACTCTA
Organism: Phormia regina; assembly: GCA_001735545.1. Classification (NCBI taxonomy): domain Eukaryota; kingdom Metazoa; phylum Arthropoda; class Insecta; order Diptera; family Calliphoridae; genus Phormia; species Phormia regina. The sequence goes on from MINK01187613.1 coordinate 29,784, forward strand.
AGGTAGATGTAGGATAATTATTTCTATGCGTTACAAACATCAGCACAAACGCATAATACCCCAGTACACCTATGCTGGTGTAGGGTATAAAGAGTTGAAAAATCTACTACGTAAAAATTATTAAAACCTTATTAACGTGATATAAAATATTTGTAATTAAATAGGAAATAAAAAATTGCTGTTAGTTAAACTTATTCAATGTTATTAGCACCTATTTTGGGCCAACATAGGATGCTCCTTTCAAACTCAAAATGTAAAAATGTTTGTGTGAAATATATATATAAAACCAATCAGTAAATTAGAAGCTAAAGTTTTTTTAATGTCTAAGAGAACTACTGGAGTTTTTTTCATTTTGACAGTTTTCTACAAGAAAACAATATAACCTAGTTTTGTAATTTTCATTAATGTTGATAAATAATTTTTTTCTAATATATTAGAAAATTCAATTAAACTTTGGACACTACGTGCATCGTATAGCACGGATTAAAACTAAATTCATTAACAAATCAGTTTAAAATTTTTTAACAAAGTGCGGATAGTTTTTATATGACTAATATATAAATCTGCTAAGAATCACTATCTGACTATCTTTCTATCTGTAAGTAATTAAGTTTTCTGTCACAATTTTAATAATTTGGCACTCAGTTATTTTTGAGCTCCCAATTTGGATTTAAGTAAGAATTCTATTGTAATTAGTTATAAAATGTTTTAATGATATAAGTTTTTATGATCAGATATCTATTTGCCGAATTTTGTGAAAATCGGTCTTTAATAATTCATAGATTATAATTAAAACCTTTTCCAGAAAATCACTTAACGAGTATAAATCCCATACAAATGATAATATCTGGTGAATATTTTACTCAAATCTTAATTAAAAACTCAGTGATAATTTTTACGAGGATCGATCAATAATTAACCGTAGCTCTCATATAAACCCAATTTCATAAATAACATATATCAGTCCACAATTGGTAATAGTTTCCATATAAAATGATATATAATTTTTTTTTTTAATCCATAGAATATTTTCTTTTAGTGTAGAAATAACAATGGTAAATAATAATAAATAATAATAGTAAATAATAACAACAACTATTAATATGATTATTATCGTCATCAAGCAGCCATATCATGAGTTGTTTTGCTGTTACGTTTACTTAAAGCAAGTACGACAATACCAACAACTACTACTACTACAATAACATCAGTAACAGCAATCTTAACAACATGAAGACAACAACTATAACATTAATATCATCAACTATTCACCACAATCTGTAGCATACAACCAAACATTCATATATATAGATAAAACAACAGACATTCACTTGTACAAGTGCTCCTATTATCCTTATACTGAGTATAACTATAACCACTACGACCACCAAGACAAATTTATTTAAAGTCATACTAAGACTTATACTATTAATATATACAGACATACATACATACATATGTATATTTGTACAGTTGTTAAAAGATACTCAGTCATACGTATAAATGAACAGACAAAAAAAAAATATATTTATATTTTTATAAAAACGTATAAAAATGTCACCAGTAAAATGAAAAGAACATACATACATACATACATACATACATACATACATACATACATACATACATACATATGAATTGTTGATGAATAAAACCAACATATGAAAATTTATCTACATATGAACTGGAACTTATTCTTATGTAGAGGTAAATAAAATGTGGACATATTTTATGATGGAAATAAAAATGAAGAAAAAAATGAATCAGTTAAGGAATTCAAAAAAATATAAGTTATAAGTTGACCAGTGATATTAAACCATGTTAGTCAGAGAGGTACATAATTATTATATATTATTTTAAAAGATAATATTTTTTTTTTATTTTTTAGAAATTATTTAAATAAAAATTAATAAAAAACATGCAAAATTAAAAATTCGAAAATATTTGGTTAGAATTTGGTAAGCAATTCTAATATTTGTATGTGACAGGTAATATATTTAACTCCGCCCCTGCAAGGGTACCCATTTCAAACGGTCAAGAAAATGTTCACTACTTCAACACTTAAATTAAGTTAAAAAGTTAATTGTTTTAACGAAATTCGTTTATTCAATGTACTAATACATTATTTTAATTAGGAAGAAACATTACACAATGAACAAAATAATTGATTCATTGAAATATTTCATTAAATAAAGAAAAACAAAACAGAAAAAAAACAGTGTTGTGTTAAGAGATAAAATTATTAAAAGGTAAATTCGAAAACCAAGAGGATTATATTAGTAAGTATACATAAATATATAAAATATTTTAATTCTATATATAAATATATAACATACTGTTCAAGATTTGGACGCTACAACTGATGATCGTCATTATATTCTTATATTACATTTATGGCATCTATATAATGAAAATAATATTAAATTTTGCTTATATTGAGTTAATATAGTGCAACTAAATTATTTTACTTAAAATAAAATAAAAAATACAGAAGAATCATTTTCAATGTAGGATTTCATAGGTACAAAATATAAGTTCATTAGAATTAATCAATCTATCAATCAATCATCACTGCAATTATTAATTTTATTGATTGAACGCGTTCATTGATTTAAAATTTTATCAATGAACATTTACATTGAATTTTAATATTAAGGCATAGCAATACATTGTTTTAATTAACCTGAACATAGGATCAAAATTAGTGCACAAATTGAAATAATTAACATTTTCATTGAATTTATGTAACTTTTTGCTCCAGCGTATTTCTAAACAATAGGTTGGAAAGGTTCAGTTCTTTAATTCACTTTTTGAAATTGAATTCATATTTTTTTATTTCATAGAATTAAATACATTAAATTGATTTTTTACAATTCAAAATAAAAACGTACTCTGTATCATTAAAATTATCTTCAATTTGTTTTGTAAAAAAAATTGAATAAGAGAAAAATATTTTCATTCAATTTGGAAAAGATTTGAATTGTCAAAAATTTAGTGCATTTTTTATGAAATAATTCAACAAACAATCCCAGCAAAAAAAGAACTGAAAAAGCTATGATTTTAACATTGTGTTGTCATTGGAAGGAAACGAGTACTTAGTGTGAAAAAAGCTGCCAGAAGTTATTTTACCGCATGTAATGTCAAGATGTTATTCTTTATTACTTCTTTTTCATTCATTTCGAAGTACTTCCCTTAAAACAATATTTATACAATTTTTTAATAAAAACTCTACTTTTGCCCTATTAAATAATAATAAAAATGCTTTAAAATTTATAAAATTTATATTTTGTTAAAAATTATTACAAATTTTTTCCACTAAAAATTCATTTATTTTTCACTTTTTTGGAAGTAATTATTAAGAACTTCCAAAAACGTTTAAAATATGCATTTTGTTCCACTTTTGAAGTTGTCAAAATGTTCTTTTTTTGAAGAACTTCAACGTTTTTTGCTGGGTGATAACAAAAAATATTTCCTTTTTATTGTCATTAGGTTTTCCCTTTTACTTTAATTTTTATGGTCCTTCGAACCGGATATTTTATAAATTATCTTTTTAATTAGTTCATTATTAATTATTAAAAATCCGCTCATTCGTTTTTAACTATTTCCTAAATAATATTTATATCTTGAAGTAGAGGATTTCAATTTCGTTTTTAACCCTATAAAATTAATAAAAAAAACACTCGAAATTTCTGTGTGTAAATATGACGAAAGAATACATTTCTAATGCATATAAATTCTCTAGTGTCTAACAATATTAAATCTATTGTCTGATAACAAAAAATACATTTTTCTTTATTTCCATTTTATTATATTTTCCCTCTCCCTTTTACTTTCATTTTAGTGTTTGAAAACATAACCTATTAATTTTTCTGAACTCCTCATGATATGCTATAGTTTTGATTTCACTTGATTTTTTATTGACAAATTAAAAAAATAATAAAATTAAAAATCGATAATATTACTTACTAGTCAAGCATTTCAAAATGCTGAAGACCTAATAAAATAATAAATATATAATTTAGGGTAAAAAAAATAAGTTATTGTGTATTCAAAACAAATATGATTTGTTATCGAAATATTTTTTTAAACGAATCGTATTTGTTCCAAAATAAAAGTGAAACTTTTAAATATATATTTTTTGAAATGAAAATTTTGTAATACTTTTCTTTAAAAAAAAACTATTTTTTCTGTGCTCCCTATGAAATACTTTACTTAAGATTTCACTAGTTTTATAAAAATAAATTTTTAATTTTTATTAAAATGAAATTTAAAATTTTCTTTTTAATTTTTATTTATTTGTATTTAATATATTTTCTAATTTTTCTGCTCCCCCTATAATTAAATAAACATTAAAATAAATACCTTGAACTTTAATTCCCACACAATATTTTTTAAATTATAAACAAATATTTTTTTTCCATAAATTATAATAAATTTTAAATATTTTCTTTTCCACGTTATCTTAAACTCAATGACAGTTTTTTTTTAATTAATTAAATCGATTTTGTTCCAAATAACTTCTAATCAATAATTATGATGATGATGATAATAATAATAATTTATCATGTTTTAAGTCTTTAGACAATAATTGCTTGTTTTTCATTAGGTGACCAGCAATAAAGGCAAGAATTTTTGTTTTTATAAATTTGTTTGTTAAAATAATTTTTATGGGCGTAAAAAAGTAAAAAAAAAAGATTTCATGATAAAGGGGTAAAAACCATTAATTGTTTAAAAATTATTAGGCTGTGAATAAAAGAAGAAAGTAGTTTTTTAAATTTTAGTTTGGCCAAAAGTGTTTAGACCAAGTTAGAGGCTATCAAAAAAGTTATGTTTATTTACCTTTAATGAAATTGTAATAGAATTACAGAAATTTTAGAAAGTATTTGTTTCCTAAAGAGATCGTTGTTAATAATTTGTAATTTTAGGGAACTTATTTATTTTTGTGAGTGAAATAAGCAATTTGTTTCTTTTACACATAGTTTTTGTATGTTTTGTGTAATGTTTAACAACATGTTGCTGGCATTATAAATTTCATTATAACATGACATAAAATATTATTCTAAAAAAAATTTCGTGTAAGATCTTTTTCATTCAAAAAATAAAGTTTCGTTAATTTTTTTTTATTTCAACAAAATTTAAGTTTCTTTTTACTTATGATTATAATAAATCTTGCTTAAAACGAATATGGAAAAATTTCATATAAAATGTTTTTTTGTTAAGAAAATAAAGTTTCGTTAAGTTTTTTTTATTATTTCAATTTACTTACTTACTCACTTTACTTCTTCATTTAAATAGTGTAAAACTTCCTTACAACGAATATGGAAAAATTTCGTGTAAAATTTTGTAGTTAAGTTTCGTTAAGTTTCCCATTTCAACAAAATTAAAATTTCTATCTATATTTAAATATAGATAGATATTCTTTAAAACGTATATGCAAAAATTTCATATGAAATATTTTTTGTTCAAAAAATAAAGTTTCGTTAAGTTTTTTATTTAAATATAAATAACTTTTTTATTTATATTTAAATAGTATACATTATTCTTAAAACGAATGTGGACAAATCTCATATAAAATCTTTTTCGTTCCAAAAATAAAGTTTCGTTAAGTTTTTTTTTATATTAAAAAATTAGATTTTTTCTTACATTTAAAGTAAGATTTGTAACCTTACTTTAAACAAATACGTAAAATTTTTATTTAAAATCGTTTTCATTAAGAAAATAAAGTTTCGTTAAGTTATTTCTTTTCATCAAAATAAAAAATACTTTTTAGATTTTAATAGCAAAAATTTGTTTTAAAACGATTCTGGAAAAATTTCATGTAAAATCATTTTCGTTCAAAAAATAAAGTTTCGTTAAGTTTTTTTTATTTTACTAAAATTAAAAATAACATTTTACATATGAATAGTAAAAATCTTCCTTAAAACGAATAAATCCAAATTTCAAGAAAAATAATTTTATTTTACAAAAAAAAAGTTTCGTTCAGTTTTGTTTTTCGGTCAAAATTAAAATTTGGATCAAAAATGAGAAAATAAAAGTAAAATTGTTATAAATTATTAGAAACATTTGACTATATCTTTTTAGTTTTGCAACATGTTTCTCCTGAACACTTGAAGTGAAACATTTTTTCAGCAACATTATTTATACAAAAACTTTTTCACGATTTATTTATCTTTGAAACATTATATTCCCATACATTTTAGCAACATACAGAATAACTAGATATAAATAAAGAAAAAAGTATATATATTATATTTTTAGTTCTGCAACATGTTGCTTGCCTTTAAAACAACTTGATAATGACAAAATATAGAAATAAAAACAATAAAACAAATAATTTCTTAAAATAATAAATCGCATGTGAGTTTAATATCTTTTTGTACCCATTACCACTACCAGTGCTGAAATAAGGAATACTATTTATCAAATATTTCATCCTGCAACATGTTGCAGAGTGTGGCCAAACGAAAAAATGTTGGTAATAAATCTGTTGTATCTCCTAAAATACTGATCGAATAAAATTGAAATGTATGCAAGAGTTGTAGAAAAGGACCTAAGCTTTCAGAAAAATCAAATTGTAGTCACCCTGTGCTAACACGAAATAAGCTACAGGGTGTCAAGATTGATAATCTTGTAAAATAGAAAAGATTCAAAATATCATAACTTCTACAAATTAAGTTCGATTTTAAAAATTTTTATATTTCTGTAAAGAGCTTGACAAGATAAATGAATGTGAATAAAGAAATTTTGAATTGACTTAGACATGAACTCTATATACAGCATTGTTCGAAAATGCTAAATATTTAAAAAAAGTTTTTCTTTTATCCCTTAATAAAAAATGTTACGAAAGTTTCTTTTCATTTATTGATGATATTTAGTCAACAAATATATTGACATCAATTTAACCCTCATTTTTCAAAAATAAAATATTTTTCTCTTTTTGAAAATTTATAGACATTTTTTAATCTAAAAATTAAATTTTTTGGCAGCATGTTGCCAAACATTTGACCAAAAAAATTCATAAAAAAAATAAAAAATAAAAATTTCCTAGCAATATTTAGCTTAACAAAAATTTAATTTTGCTATTTATTTCTATTTAAATAATAAAAAATGTTAAACGACTCTTTAATATATAAACTATTAAGCAACATGTTGCCGAACATTCAATATTTTGTAATTTTCATATTATTACTTTTTATTTATTATGAAAAAGTTGTTGAAAATAAATTTTTAAAATTAAAGAAAAATTCGAACTAATTTTCGGACAAATTACTACAACTTACGGTTTAGCAACATGTTGATAAGGAACTTTTACAATTATAGTTGGAATATAGTACATACTATTTTAAACTGAAATATGTTTTAAATAAAACAATTTTCCAAAAACAAATAAATAAAAATTTTCTAGCAAACATGTTGCTAAGAAATTTATTTAAATAATAAAAAATTGAGCAACTTGTTAATGTATCAACATAAATCAATTAAACTTTAACCATCTATATTAACTTATCACACAACCTTCATAAACATAAGAAAACAAACCTCATGATCATTGTTTTTAAATTCCGTAATATTAACCGACAACCCACGTACATATTTTGTTTATAAACAAAACAAGAACTAAATTAATGAACAAACGATCCACAAACCAACAACAACAAAAGAAATACGTTAATGTTATGGTTTTATGGGTCATTAAGTGTTTTTAGTGATCTTGAAAATAACAACAACAACATAAATATGAGGGTAGACTGACTATAGATGATGTGTGTGACGCATAAAGAATTTCTTTTACTAAAAAAGTTCAAGTGTTTAAAAAAAAAAATAAAAATCATTTTACTAAAATGTGTCTGTTTTTTTTTTAGGAATAAAAAAGTAACTTGTTGTTTATGCTGATTTTCTATTAAAATGATACACTTTATTGAAAATTTAAATATTTAAAAATTGATGTCAAGGCAACAACAATCAATGATCATTATTATTTTATAACATTTAATTAAATTAATAATGAATTAAATGCTGTTGGCCTATTAAAGATAGAAATAAAAAGAGCAAATAACTGGACTCCTATTAATTAATAATGGAATTAAAAAAAGCTTTTTTTATAAACTTAATAACTAACACACAAGCGATCATTTTTAATAGCATAATAAAAAACTGACCAACACGATCGTCATAAATAATAAAATTATTTTTTATTTATTTATAATACTGATCATGTCAAGATAATTTTATGATTTTTATTAGGAGCTCAAAATTATTAGCAAAGAGCAAAAAAAAAAAAAAATTAATATTTGAAAACTTTAAAAATTTAAAAAATTCTTTTTTCTCCTTGACATCTCAAGGAAAGAATCAAAAAATCAATATTTAACCAATGTTAGGTATTAGGCTAACAGCAATTTTTGTTAGTTATTTTATGGAAACGACTTTGAAAATTTCTTAACATTTTAATTTAATTTTTAACAGTCAACCCATATATTTTAAAATTTCTAAATTATATTGTTTTCTATAAGGGCTATACAATATATTGTTGTTGTTTGTAACAAAAGGCTTTGAAAAATATATATATTTTTAAATAGTTTGCTGTTACTGTTTTTACTGTTTGCCTGTTAAAAATCCATGAAATTATCGTGACATTTACACATAAATAAAAATGACAGACGGAAAGAAATTAATTTGTTATTAACCACAGGGTAGTAAGTAGCTGAAGCATACAAAAATATAAAAAAAAACTAACTGAAAATAAATAAACGAGTGGCCAGATCAAAAATTCTCAATAAATTACATATAAATGCACAAAAATCTCCTGAATTTCCCCGCTTAAATTTGGTTGGTGCAGTGTATAGTATAAAGCGGTATTTGGTCTATAATATAGACTATAGTTTAGTTTGTATTATAGGCTATAGTTTTGTCTATAATATAGGCTACAGTTTAGTCTATACTATAGACTATAGTTTAGCCTATAATATAGACTAAAGATTAGTCTATAATATTGACTATAGCGTAGTCTTTATTATATGCTATAGTTTAGTCTGAAATATATAGTTTGGTCAATACTATAGACTATATTATAATCTATAATATAGACTATAGTTTAGTCTATAATATAGACTATAGTTTAGTCTATAATATAGACTATAGTTTTAGTCTATAATATAGACTATAGTTTAGCCTATAATATAGACTATAGTTTTAGTCTATAATATTGACTATAGCGTAGTCTTTATTATAGGCTATAGTTTAGTCTGAAATATATAGTTTGATCAATAATATAGACTATAGTTTAGTCTATAATATAGACTATAGTTTAGTCTATAATATAGACTATAGTTTAGTCTATAATATAGACTATAGTTTAGTCTATAATATAGACTATAGTTTAGTCTGAAATATAGACTACAGTTTAGCCTATTATATAGACTAAAGATTAGTCTATAATATAGACTATAGTTTAGTCTTTAAAATAAACTATAGTTTATTCTATACTATAAACTATAGCATATAATATATACTATAGTTAAGTCTATAATATAGACTATTGTTTTGTCTCTAGTATAGGCTATAGTTTAGTCTATAATATTGACTATAGCGTAGTCTTTATTATAGGCTTTAATTTAGTCTGAAATATATAGTTTTGTCAATACTATAGACTATAGTTTAGTCTATAATATAGACTATAGTTTAGTCTATAATATAGACTATAGTTTAGCCTATAATATAGATTATAGTTTTAGTCTATAATATAGACTATAGTTTAGTCTGAAATATATAGTTTGGTCAATACTATAGACTATAGTTTGGTCAATACTATAGACTATAGTTTAGTCTATAATATTGACTATGGTTTAGTCTGAAATATAGACTACAGTTTAGCATATTATATAGACTAAAGATTAGTGTATAATATAGACTATAGTTTAGTCTTTAAAATAAACTATAGTTTATTCTATACTATAAANNTAAACTATAGCATATAATATATACTATAGTTAAGTCTATAATATAGACTATTGTTTTGTTTCTAGTATAGGCTATAGTTTAGTCTTAATATATATAATACTATAGTTTAGTCTACAATATAGGCTACAGTTTATAGTCAAATACATAGTTTACTTTATTATATGATGGGATTAACTTATTCTAAAAATGTGGCAACACAATTTGCACGCAATAAAATATATGAACAAGAGAGAACTAACAAAATACAACATAATAAAAAAATGATCACATTTCATT
>MINK01187613.1:40048-51965 GCA_001735545.1 Phormia regina
ATTCACTTCACAAATTTGAATCACCAACAATATCACACGATCATGTTTTTTTTTATATTTGCATGTTCTTACGTCATTAAGTTTTTTTTTTAACTATTGTTTGTTGTTGCTCTTAAGTCATCAATATTTAGTTAAAGCAACAGAATTTTTTAAGAAATAGTGGCTGGGCATTCAGTTATTTATATTTTATTTGTTTTTAATAACAGGCTTTCAGTTAATTTTAATAAGGGGGTTGCAAATTTTTTCAAAGTTAAATTATTGCTGAGTTTTTTTTTTTTTTCTTTTAATACGTGTTTGTTAACTAAATGTTTTGAAAAATATTTGAAATGTTAACAGGATTTCAGTTTAAAATATCTAACAACTAATTTTTTTTTTATGAAAATATAACTTAGTTGTAGTTTAATAGCGAACATTTTTTTGTAATAATCGTGATATTGAAATATTTGTTATTAGCAGATTTTCAAAGAAACTAATTTTGTGTTAAAATAAATTAGAGTTTTAGTAAAGAAATTTGTAAATTTTTATGTTTATATTATGAATTGAAATGAGCGACTTTCGTTAGTAAATAAATATTTTTCTATATAATTATCATGGTTGTTGGAATTTTATTTATATTTCTATAACTTTTCCACTTTTTATCATTACTTAATATATTGTGGTATACAAGTCACGTTATTTCATTATCGATTTTTCTCCTAAACCTTTTTTGTGTTGAAAATTCTTTAACCATATTTGGTGGAGGTTTTTCATAGGAGAACAGAGAAATTATGAAATAACTTCAACAAATCTTTTTTTTTTTGCTTTTTCTTTTACAAGATAATGGAATGAAATTCCTGTGATAAGGTAGGTAAATCGAAATAGAAGAGTTAAACAAATTGTTTTTATTTTTAACCTTTTTTGGTGGTGAAATTTCTTAGGGCTACAGAAATTTATGAAAGTATTTTTATGGAGAAAATAATGATGGTGGCTGTTTAATGGTTAAGAAATTATGACTGATAAAACTTTTTGGTTATAGAGAAAATATTAAGATTCAACTTTAGCTTACTACTCTTAGTAAATATAATAGAAGTTATAGTATAATCCATTGTCAAGAATGAAAATCTAGTTCATAGTCCAGGTTGAAGTCTAGTTTATAGTCAATACTATAGTCTATGTTTCAGACTATAGTCTAATCTATAGATCACGTCATAGTCCATTCTATTGTTCTTAGTCTACTCTATAGTCAAGACCAAGTCTTATTTACTATTAGGTTAGAGCAATTCTACATCAAATACAACAATACAAAAAAAGTTATCTCATAGGTTTTCGTTAAATGTCAAATTTTGTTCATTGAAACAATAACAAAAATTATATAAAAAATGTAAACAAAACACACATATAAACAAACACCATGTAAAAAAAGATTTGACAGCTATAAGAAATAATAAAAATTGTCTGCTCTACCTAATAGTTAACATGACTTGGTCAAGACTCTATATAAACTTCTCTATAGTCAAGGCTAGAATTAATATATTTTATACCCCAGACTTGGTCTACGATCACCAAAAAAATTATTGTATATTTTTTTCTTTTTATTTAAAATAAAAACTCATTCTTTTAATTATTTAAAAACTATCGATCAATAGCTTAAAAAGATCAGGCTCTCAGATTTTATAATTACTAATTTTTTTTTTTTTTTTTTAATTTTTGTTTTATTTTCTTACAGATTTGAGATAACGATCTATAAAACACCATATATGGCTTAAAAATATTAGGAGCTCAGTTTTTGGTTCATAAAGATTTATTTTATAAAATTTGTATAATAGAAAAAGAAGGGTGAGTGAGTATTTTTCTCTTTATTCCAAAGGCATTGTTCCATATTTAATTATGTATATCGTAATATATAATTAAAATGTCAAACTAATTCCAATCAACTTGTCAGTTTTACTAAGTAAACATATTTAAGGAGAAAGCAACAAAATCTTTTTCTTACACAAATATTTTTTTAATGGAAATTGGAAGATATTTTTCTTGTTTTATAAAATAGAAAATGTTAGAAAAATGTAATTTTATTGTTATAAAATTACTTTTTTTTAGAAATGTTTAGTTTTATAAAGTGAACAGATTTTTAAAGAATAATAAAAGTGACCGAGTAACTGAGAAAAAATAATCAAATTTTGGAATTTATATTTAATGTTTTTTGGAAACTTAGAAATATCAGGCGCTTAGTTTATTAACAGGTAAAGTCGACATTGGATTTTTTATTTAGTTATAAAGAGAAAAAAGATATTTAAAATAGTTTTATAAATTTAAAAGAAAGATTTAAGGGTTTGTAAAAAAAATTATTCCAAATTATTTTTGAAAACATTTTACAATGTTTTGCTTGTAACAGGAGTAATTTTTCTTAAAAAAAATGTAAGAAATTTACTCTTAGAAAAGAATTAAAATAAAAGAAAAGAGAGGCTTAAGAAAAAAACTTTATTTTTAATTCCTGAAAACCTTAAGCAAATTTGTTTGAAGACTTAAAAGTAACAGGCGTTCATTTTTGTGATAAGTAAAGAATAAAATAATTAAGATTTATTATAAGGAAGATTTTTTTCTTTTTTCTGTAATAAATAAAAAGAAGATCTTTAGAGTTTGCATGAATGAATTTAATCCCAAGATGTGTAATGTCTTGATAGTAACAGGAATTCAGTTTTTTATAGAACGTTATAAGACGTTTGAGTATTTTAAGCTATAGTTTCTTGTAAGATATTTTAGAAGGATTGTTTTTATTTTTTGTTTTCATTTTGAAAATTTGTTTGAATTCATTAAATAACTAACTGTAGGTCATAAGGTTATATATGTTGATTTTTTATTAAGATGTTTTCAAGATGTTTTATTTTATTTCTATTTCTTTTAAAAATACAACTTATTATTTTTTTAAGAAATATGTGCTAAGAGATCTTAAAAGATGTTTAAAAACAAGATCTTTAATATGTTAAAAACAAGATCTTTAATATGTTAAATTTATTAGGCTAACAGTTTTAGATAGAAAATAGTGAGATATTTTTTTTAATATTAATTTAATTTCTTGAAATTTGTTTCATGATCTTTTTCTTCAACAATAAACAAAATTTAAGGCTGATTAATTGGGGACTAATTTAAACATTACTTAAAGATATTTTTTTGTACGACTTCATATGTAGTTTGTATTAACAGGAGATCAGTGTTAAAAGAACTCTAATAAAACATTTGTTATTTCTTTGTTTAATTTCTCAATTTTTTTTAATATAAATTTATAGGCCTTGAATGGGATTTTATTACTCTGAAATAAATAGAAATAAAATAAAATGCTTCATCAAATAAATGCTTTAAGTAATGATCGCATCTTAAGATTGCAGCTTTAAAACTTCGGTGGTACCTTTTACTATAACCGAAGTACTTTAAAAACGAGATGGTAAAAGTCTAACAAGTAACAGGTTAACAGTTAAATAACAAGTTAATAAGACATCGAAATATTTAAGATTATGGCTTCATCTGTTTTGCCTTCAGATGTTTTTGAAAATATCTTAAGAAAACGGGGTTGGTTTTTAAATAAATATTTTTATTATTTTTGAGTTTTTGGGAATACTTCTTTTTTTTCCCTTTGTTTTTTTTTGTTATTTTTAAAACTATAACGTCTTGGGTTTATTAGGTGTTCAGTTATTAAAGCAAGTAACAAGATGTTTTAGCTAAATATTTCACCAATAATGTCTTATAGTTTTTCTGGAATCTTATATTTTTTATTTAATTGGTTTCAATTTCAAATAAAGTCTTGGTTTTACTAGGAGTTAAGGACTATGAAAAAGTTACGAGACGTTTAGCTTTGCTTGAGATTATTTAAAAGAATTTGTTACTTCAGTTCTTCTAAAATATACTTCGAAGATTTCTTTTCGAAATACAAAATTTTCTTTCTTAAGACAAATTTTTTATATAAATAAAAATTATAAAAAAAAAATAAATTATAAAAAACGGTTTCAATTTCATATAATGTCTTGGTTTTACCAGGCTTTAAGCATTTTTAACAAGCATTAAGATGTTTTCCATTTTTTTTCTTTTTTAATTTCTTAAAAGAAATTCTTTAGTTTCTTTTGAGGGTTGAATTTGTTTCCTTTTTCATTTCATCTTAAATCATTGCTGCCTTCCTAGATTACAATCTTTTGTATTTATATTTTTTGTTAGAATATAATTTTCTTTATAAAAGAATCTTGATTTTTTTTAAGGGTGGTTTAGATTGTTTTTTTGGTGGTTACTTGAAGTAATTTTGTCTTTTATATATTCAGGTCACGTTTTTTTGTTTGAAAGTAATTCCCAAAAAATATTTGAATTGAACTAATGAACTGAAAGATGTATAAAGTAATAAATAATAGTAATAAGTTCATGTGTGATGAGGGGATTATTATTAAGAAAATAAATAAAAAAGTGGAAGGTAACAATATAAAATTTTACTTGAGTTTATTTGTTGATTGTAATGTTATTTCTTAGTACTGAAAATATATCCATTTCATTTGAAATTACTTAACAGTGGTGTATGTATTAGATTATATTCCCCCTTCTCTCTGTAAATATTTGATATACATGAATATACTTCTGAAGAAATTTAAATGATCGTTATTCCAAGAAATATGATCACGTAACAATGTCTTGTATAGTAACAGGAGTTAAACAATTTTAGCAAGTTTTCATATTTATTTATTTTTTCTGAATTATAATAAGAAAGATAGAGTCTTTTATGAAACAAAAAATAGCAACTGATATTGCTTTTGTATTATATGATCAGTAGAAAACTGCTACATTAATTTACATAAAAAGATAAGATGAGAAGAGTAGCCCAATTGAAAGAGCGAAGCAATTTTAAAGAAATTAATAAGGAAACAAAACTCGCCTTGAAAAAATATAAAAATTTCATGAAGATCTTTAGAGAAATTATGATTACGT
The DNA here is from genome assembly GCA_001735545.1 of Phormia regina. Lineage (NCBI taxonomy): Eukaryota > Metazoa > Arthropoda > Insecta > Diptera > Calliphoridae > Phormia > Phormia regina. The sequence continues at coordinate 44,987 of MINK01187613.1, forward strand.
AGCAACGTGTTGTTAGGTAATAGGTTGTAGAATAAAATAGCAAGATCTTTAAAGAAGATCAAAAGAAATTTAATATTTAAAATAAAAAAAAAAATTATTCAAATAAAATTCAGAGACAATGTGTTTAAAATCTTCTATGGAAATATGATCACGTAATAATGTCTTGTAAAGTAACAGGTTGTAATAGAAAGTAGCAAGATCATAAGAAAAAAATCTATATTTTTTTCATAGACAGAAGACAAAAATAATATTAGAAAAAAAATTAAGGGTATATTTTTAAAGAAGGAACTGGGAACATTTCTAAGTACTTAAGAAATTTCTGATGATCTTCTTTAGAAATTTGATCATTTAGTAACGTCTTGTTAAGTAATAGAATATAAGAAAAAGTAGCTGGAACTTAAAGAAATTTTCAAAGAAATTTTATATTTCAACACTGTACATAAGAAAGTAAAAAATAAATGAAAAAAATCCACTTTCATAAAATGGGAACTGGTTCGAGAAAAAAAGACTTTGAAAATATGATCACGTAGCAAAGTGTTGAAATGTAACAGGTTGTAAAAGAAAGTAGCAAGATCTTTAGAAAATTTTCAATGAAATTTAATATTTAACAAATATTAGGGGTGGGTTTTTTTAAATAAATAAACTGAAATACTTTAAAATTTGCAACTGATCTATGGATATACGATTACATAGGAACGTCTTGAAATGTAACAGGTTGTAAAAGAAAATAGCAAGATCCTAAGAAAACGGCGTAAATTAAAATAACTCTAAACAAAATTTGAAATAAGTAACTGAAGCTGAAATAACTCACAAAGTACTTAAGAAATATCCTTAAGATCTTCTTTGGTAATATGATCATTTAGCAACGTCTTATTAAATAACATAATATAAGCAAAAGAAGCCAGATTTTAAAAAAAAATTTAAGGAAAATAATCAACAAATGTTGAAAAAAAACATCGTGAGAAACTTCTTAAGATCTTATTTGAAAATACGATCACGTAGCAAAGTGTTAATATGTAACAGGTTGTAAAAGAAAGTCGCAAGGGGTTTTTAAAATAAGAAACTTAAATACTTTAGAATTTGCAACCGATTTCTATGGATATACGATTACATAGGAACGTCTTGAAATGTAACAGGTAATAAAAGAAAGTAGCAAGATCCTAAGTAAACAGTGTAAATTAAAATAACTGTTAATAATTAAGGGTGGATTTTGAAATAAGTAACTGAAGTGGAAAAAGTCCACAAAGTATTTAAGAAATTTCTTAAGATCTATAGTAATTTGATCACCAAAAACAGAAAAATTCTGGAAAAAAAACCTCTTAGATCTTCTTTGAAACAGAACAGGGTGTAAAAGAAAATAGCAAGTGGTAGGTTTTTAAGATAAGATACTTAAGAATTTGCAACTGATCTTCTATGGATATAGGATTACAAAGGAACAAGATCCTAAAAACATTAAGGGTGGATTTTTGAATAAGTAATTGAAGCGAAAAAAACTCATACAGTACTTAAGAAATTTCTTAAAATCTTCTTTGATAATTTGACTTATAAGGACAAGTAGCAAGTCTTCAAGGAAACTACCACAGAAATTTAATAGTAAAATACTTTGTATAAGAAAACAAATAATTCAAGAAAATAATCAACAACATCATCTTGAGAAATTTCTTAAGATCTTTTTTTGAAATATGATCACGTAGCAACGTCTTGGGAAGTAACAGGCTGTAATAGAAAGTAACAAGATCCTTAGAAATTTGATAAAGAAATTCTATATTTTAGGTAAGAAAAAATTAAAAAGAAACTAAATTACTATATCAAAACCGAAAGGAAAAAACTTAAAAATATTTAAGAATTTATGATCACATAGCAACGTCTTGTTAATTAACAGAATATAAGAAAAATTAGCAGGAATTTAAGGAATCTGTCAAAGAAATTTCATAGTAGAACACTTTGTATAAGAAAACGAAAACATATTAAGGGTAGATTTTTTAAGAAGAACTCAAATGGAAAAGGACTTTTTAAAAAAATTGAAACACTTCTTAAGACATTTTTTGGAAACATGATCACGTAGCAACGTCTTGGAAAGTAACAGGCTGTAAAGGAATATAGCAAGATCATTAGAAGATTGCTAAAGAATTAAAAAACTAATTCAATATTTCAGGCAAGAAAAAGCGTAAAAAAACACAACTACTAAGGGTGGCTTTTTAAATCTAAACTGAAAGGAAAAAATTTCTAAATTCTTGAGAAACTATGATCACATGGTAACGTCTTGTTAAGTAACAGAATGTAAGAAAAAGTAGCAGGAACTTAAGGAATCTCCCAAAGAAATTTAATAGTAAAACACTTTGGATAAAAAATCAAATTAAAAAATTTTAAGGGTTAGTTTTAGTACAGAACTGAAGAAAATTAGATCTTAAATTACTTTAAAAACTTCTTAAGATGTTTTTTGGAAATATGATCACGTAGCAACGTCCTGAAAAGTAACAGGTTGTTAAAGAAAATAGCAAGATCCTTAGAAAACTAGGAAAGAAATTAAAAAAGTAATTCAATATTTCAAGTAAAAAAACTAAACTACTAGGGAGGATTTTTAAATAAAAATACATGAAAATTTATGATCACAAAGCAACAACATCTTAGAAGTGACAGGCTGTAAATAAAACCTACAACTATCGTAGAGAGCTGCTAGTGAAAATATTGTAGGAAATTCCTTGCTGGAAATTATATTTGCAAATTTTAAGGGTAGATTTTTAAATAAGAAACCAAGCTGAAAAAAACATTTAAAAATACTTCAAAAAAGTCTTAAAAAGATCACTGATCTTTTTTTTTTTTTGAAAATATGATCACGTAACAATGTCTTGAAAAGTAACAGGCTTTTAAAATGTAAAACTACAATTCAAGATAATTTAAAAACTCTTAAGAAAGAAATTTAAATTTCAATAAAGAAACAAAATTTAAGGGTGGATTTTAAAGAAGATCTTTAAAAAAGTATATGAATTGGATGAATTCTTAAGATCTTAACAGAATATTGCGTAAAAATGTCTTGGGAAATATTAGGATTTTATAAACAGTAGCTAGTTAGATACATTGTGAACCAATTTCTTAAGAAACACCCATATATCATCCCTAAGTTAGTGACTACTTTAGTGTTTTAAACAAAAACTTGTTTAATTTAAATAAATTTGTCACGCGTTTTAAACATTTTCTATAAGGAGATCATGATATTTAAAAAGACTTTAACAGAAGTTTAAAATAATTTTTCTAAGAATAAAAGGGGTGACAAAGATCCTCTTAAAGGCAGAATATTATTTTTTTATTGCTCAAAAATTTGTCACGTGCTGTTAATATTTTTTGTAACAGGAGCACATCATGTAAAGCAGTTACAAAATAGATAAAGTTACAAATATACTTACAGCTCATAATTTTTTTTAAGGATCTTTTCTTATTATTTTCATACGATTTTTTTTATAATGTTTAAAATAATTTTAACACGTGTATTTAAGATTTTTAAATAGGAGCACATAATTTTTAAAAGGCTTATACAAATTAAAGCAAATAATCTATAAGACACACATGCACCTTAAGGATATGTTTTAGAAAATTTAATTCAATTCATAACAATTTTTTCTTTCAAGAATCTTTTTTTTCAGGGGTAAATGCACAAAATAATCATATGTATTTTAAAGTTTTTAAATAGGGGAGGACATAATTAAAATAATTACAATAATAAAGATTTTAAATTAAGGTGATCATAATACAACACATACATATGTTTACTCACTTGGTAACAAAGAAATTATAAAAAAATGCCTTAACAAAACCTTCAAGATCAAGATTAATGGTGTGAAATTTGTCACGTGTTGTAAACATATTTTAACAGGCGCACATAAATTTAAGAAAGAGCAACAGGATATTTATTATCAACATAATATAATATGTTTAAAGGATAATTTAAGAAAAAAAAATATTAAAAAAACAAGATCGTTATTATTAAGTTACAAAAAAATATATATCGCATGCTTTAATAAATTTAGCTTTTTATTTAGGAACCCAAAAGTTTTAGCACATATGGCAAATATTAAAAAGTTTATATTTAAATCTATATAAAGGAAATGGCATCAGTTTGTAGTAAATGATAAAGATCTTTAATTAAAATAAAACAAAAAAGGAAACACCTAGTAACGCGATATTATTTTTTTTAACAATAAACAACCATGAAAAGGTATCTTCAGATCTTTAAATGGTGTGAAATTTGTCACGTAAATTGCATTAATTATACTAGGAGAACAGCAATTAATAGCAACTTTACTTATCTTTCATATGTCCTTTTAATAAATATAAATCTTAACCCTTAAAAGTCTTATGGGGTTTGTTGGGAAAACAAAATGAATAATAGTTTTAAATTAATAAAAATATGGATTAGGATTTCATAACTTCCATTAGCAAATGAATATATTTTTATAAGTTAAATTTTTATATTTTTTTACTTAATCAACATTTAATCCAAAATATTTATAATTTGCACAAAACTATGATCTATTAAATGATTTATCAAAGATAAAAACTATTTCAATTACTTTTTTTAATTGTATCAGTTTCATAGGAAAATACTAATTCTCAATCGAATACATAATATTCAAAATCTAATTGTAATCCACTCGTTTTGAATTGACCGTAGCCCTCGCGAGGGATCATGAGTTATAAAATTAAGGAGGTGGCACTATATATTGAAGCATATCTCGAAAATTACTTGCCTAATTTTATTCAGAAAAAATTTCAAAAAACTCTAATTAAAATTATCTTCAAGACGTTCTTACGCTACTTTTTAAAACTGTCAATAGTTATGGAGATATAAAGTCCATTTTCAGAAAAATATTAAATTTTATACAAAATTGCAATTTTTTTTAAATCATAAAAATTCAAAATGTTTATTTTTTAATAATAAAGATATATTTATTGCAAATAAAAAGATGGGCGTTTAAGTAGGCCGTCTCCGCCCATTATTGTTTTCAAGTTTACATTGGCCCTTGAACTATTTGTAGAAAATTTCATTGACGTTTCACCTTATATGAATGATGGGCTGTAAAGTTTTTTGATTACAAGTTTATATCGACTCTCCATTATATGTTCAAAATTTCATTGCCGTACATAAATATTTGAGGCAAATTTCGTTCTCTAAGGTTGCCCAGTACGAGTCTTATACTGATTTCAACAGACATATGCACGGACAGATAGACGGATAAATAGATGGATGGACATAGCTACATGCGGAGAAAAAATATGGTTTAGGTGACCATAAACTAAGAGCAACATACTATGATTGTAATATATGATTCCAGGTTACAATAAGTATATTTGTATGTAATTATTATTCTGATTCCATTTAATCATTTTCTCATCATTTAATGATTCGAGTTAATCATAATTGAATAATCCCATTTTATCATATATATGATCCCCGATTTTCCTATACTGAATAGCTTTAAAATAAAGCACATCTGATTTTTTTTGACTAACATACTACTGAACATATAAACAAAAATTTATATTCAATGCAAATAATAAATATGATTATCGATAAATATACAATAGTTGTGTAAAATCAAATTATTGTCAAAAACAAAAATTTTATATTTGAGTAAAACATAAACATTTTCAAAAACAATAATTTAATAGTTGTGCAATACAAAATATGACTTCAAATNAAATAAAAATATTGACTTAATGGTTGTAGAATTAACTAAATTTGTAAAATTAACTAAACTCATAAAATAAATATTAAAATATGAAAAAAGTTGAAAATTTTTCATCTTTGAAGTACTACACGCAAAAATTTGACGCACTTATTTGGCTCCGTTCCGTATAAATCCATGTATTTTAGTGCAGCTGTCAGTTGAAGCGAAAGTTTTCTATGTAGTTGAGCCTTAACGTATTAGTTGTAGAATAAAGTAACGGCCTGTCCCACGATGTCGAACGAAAAATTCGTTTCGACAATTTATATGGAAAACAACAAATAAATTTAAAATTTTGCTTTTGTTTCTCATATATTTTGTCGAACGAATTTTTCGATCGACATCGTGGGACAGGCCGTAAATGTTTGGATTATCATATACATGATTTTCATACAAAAATTATTTAATAAGATATAATGATTCAGTGAACCATTTTAAATTTTCATAAGTAGAATTTCATTTAATTAAATGTGTTATTTGTAATTGAAATTTCATTTTAGATTTTATTTAAATAAAAAATTTTAATTTCATTACATTTAATTTTTTATATTTTTTTTTTTAAATAAAAAAATTTCAAATTCATTTCGCAAACTTCAACAAAAGTCTTGAATTTCTTTAACAATGTCATATTCACAAAATATTAAAAAAAAAAAATTAAAAATAGAAAATTTTGGTGGTAGAAATTAGTTAAGTCTTTTGAATGAATTCAAACAATTTTTCAAAGAATCATTTGCAAATGAGATCGCCTTTTCTTTGATCTTTGATTTCCTTTTGTTCTAAGACACAATTTAAATCCTTTGTAAGGAAATTATAAATATTTTTGTAATATTTGTTACATTTTCTGTTGACCTGTTATTTTTAAATCTCAAAAAAAATGTTCTCACGTTTTGGCTCAAGACAAAATTCGAAAAAGAAATCCTTTGAAAAAAGATCCTGCTGCACCTTTTACAGGAGATTGCTAAAACAATATTTCATAAGGATTCAATGAAAAAATTCTTCCAAAATAATCCTGCAAACATCTTGAGCAGGTGCTTAAGAAAATTCTACAGGATCCATTATCCTTTTATTAATAACTTATATTACTATTAATTTTTAAAATATTTTAAGAAATTTTTTTTAATGAATTTGAAAAAATGTTCAAAGAATAATTTTCTTTGATCTCAAAAAGATCATAATCTTTAATTTTGCTTTATTAACCTTTGTAATGATTCTTGGTTTTTTTTCAATTTTCAAAATATTTGCAATAATTTCTGATG
>MINK01187614.1:9701-52440 GCA_001735545.1 Phormia regina
AGTTAACACTTCCTCAGAACTAGTTCTGGAGGTGACAATTTCAAACAAAAATCATTGGTCGTAACGCCAAAGTAGTACAAGTACAGGCTATTTTCATGGGTTCTAAAGCTATCTGTAGAATTTATACACTTTTTCCTGGGAATTTTAAAAATTAAAATTTATTTATTTCATATTTTTCTTTTATTTTTTTAATTCAAAGTTTTACAACTTGATAATTTTTATTACATTTTTATTAAATATAATAATATTTACCTTAAACTAAAATCCAATTGAAAATTATATGTTTAATTTTAATATATAAAAAATAAGAAAATTTTTGTAAGCATATATTTTATTCACGATATCAATTATTTCAAATTTAAGTAAATTCAAATTATTTGGCAATATTTTATAAATAAGTATTAAAATATACGAAATTTTGAATTCTCAATATCGTGAAATTATTACTTAAAATTAATAAACATAGCAACTAGGCATAAACTTTAATATTTTATATAAAAAATTCACTGATGACTAAAAATTTTTTAACAAAAATAAAAAAATAATCAGATACTTAAAGTATAATGAATATGAAAAAAAAACGAAAAATAATAAATTTCTAAGTAGTAAAAAATCATTTTAATGAAAAATACATAAAAATGTATGATATCTACATATGTATGTATGAGTGTGTAAAGGTATAAAATAAAAAAGAACAATAAATTTAGCAACATTAAATATTTTGAACAAATAATAAAAAAAAACTATGAAATTATTAAACAAATTATTTCGACTTGCATCGCTGGGAATTCGTTAAAAAAATTTTTAACGAATATTTTTAATTATTCCTGTTTTTATTTGTTCGTTTGAGCGACACAAATTGCGTTTTATGAATTATTTAATTAAGAACTAAAATATATGATAATTTTTACAAAAAAACCTTGGTTAAGTGTTATGGATTCTGATTTTTTAATTTAATTTTATCAATCACATTTGCTTGTATGTCAGCTATACAATTTGCACTGATTTCATGATACAATTTACGTTCGCGAGCATTTTCCAAAAGACAACGCCAGGCAGGTACAGTCTATAATATAAGATAAAATAAATTATTAAATAAAAAAAATTATATATATTTAATATCAAATTTATCATTAGATATGAAATATTTAATTATATTTTAATTACAAATCTCATAATTAAAATATTTATTTTTGCATTTTGTAACACTTGGCCAAAAATTATGTTACAAAATTTTTATTTTGAAAATTGATTAAAAATTAAATTATATAACAACATGTTAATAATAATAATAAAAATAATAATAATAATATTCATACCTCTAGACTTTTAAAGTTTCCACATAATATAAGACACTTTTTGGCACGCGTCAAGGCCACATTTAAACGCTGAGGATTTGATAGGAAGCCTATACCATATGTCCGAGCATTCGATATAACAATAACATCTTTTTCAAGTCCCTGATATGAATCAATGGTATTTACCATTATATTTGTTAAGCCCAAAGATCTAGCAAAAAATTAATAATAAAACTTTTTTTTTGGTTTTTGGTTTTGTATTTCATTTCTTTAATTTACCTTATGGATGACTCTAAATTGGCACGATGATGAGCATATGGTGTTATAACACCATAACTATTATATTTATTGGGTATAAAACCATCTAAAGCTTTTAATAATTTTGCCACAAATTCAGCCTCCAAATCATTGGAAATTTTACCATTGCTACAAGAATTATGCTGTGTATAGGTTAAATTTAATATACAAAAGGCTACAAGTGGGGATTTAGTAAATTCCAATGTAGATTTGCCATTAATCAATTCATTTCTATAGAAGTATTGATTTGGCCAACGGCAAATTTCCGGATGCATACGATATTGAGTTTGTAAACTACAAATAATATTATTAGGTGTTGTTACAGCAACATTGTTCTCCTTAGCACTCGTAGTGGGTATATTATCCAAACACTGTTGTATGCGCGTAAACATTGAAGTGCCAAGACCAAGATCGTTAGCTTTCTAAAAGATTTAAAGTTAAAAAGTGGAATGTTTATTTTTGGTTAAATTTTTCTTACTTACTTTTGATAGCACTGTTGCTGGTAATTGTTGAGTATCCCCTACTAATACTAATGAATTAATACCAAATTTCAATGGCAATAATGTCCAGGGTTCTGTACATTGTGTAGCCTCATCAATAATACAAATATCAAAGAAATTTATGTACCTATAAAAAATTAAAAAAAAAAAGAAAATACAAAAAATAAATATCAACTATACATTTAAGAGGTTCCCTTTTTCATGAACCTCTTGAATGTACAGTTGATATTCTTCAATGTTTTCAGAATTAGGGACTTTTTTCTGATTATTAGTTATGACATTTTGAAGTTGATCATTTTATTTGCTCTTTGTTCCTGTGAGTTTTATGCGGAATTGGCTACTTGGGATACGAATGTAGTGGCTTTGAATGTGTGGCGTTCCTTTTTCTTCTGTATTTTCTGATATTTTTTATTTTATTTTATTTTATTTATTTTTATTCATTGTAATATAAAAAGTCTTTCAAGGCCAAAATAAATAAAATTCAAATCACTTTAATGGTTCCCCAACCGAAGATTATTGTAAATTACAAAAATACTGAAACAAAATGATCCCAACAGTAATTAAAATAAGAATAACAAGAATATTTTAAAATGGAGAGAAAAAATGTATAACTGAAACTAATTGGAAATGATGGCCATAAGTTTAAGGCGAAAGGCACTATTGGAATGGGAAAAAACTCTTAGTTCCAAGGCTAAATAATTCCAGCACTTAGCAATTCTCACAATGAAAGATCTTTCATACAATGAAATGTTAATTCTAGGAATTACAATCTGAGGGTTCCTAGAAGAACGAGTAAATACAAATTTGGTACAATTTGGTGATGTGGGCAACCCCCTTTTTATAACCTTGTAAAAACAAAATAAGCTACGATAACGTAAAAAGTTTTAAAAAGAACAAAAAAACGTTTAAAATGTTCTGAAATATGTTCTCTCATCCGTACATTAAAAACAAATCTCACAATAATATTAAAAATTCTATTCAATTTAGATAAAATATATGAAAAAGTACCTGATACAATTTCAAGACCATATAGAAAAGTTGACATTAAAAGTGAATGAGCAAGGCGTCATCACATTTGAAGAGGTAAGTAAATACCAGCTGAATAGAGTCTACGCAAAATATAGGAAATTTTGCAAAGAAAATAATCAATATGACACCCAAAAGTTAAAAAAGATAAGAATAGAATTAATATCAAAAGAGAATCACCTTTACTACCACTAAACAAAAGCATCACGTCATCAGCAAATAAAAATGATCTAGAATGCATAGAATCAACGTAAGCAGGTAAGTCATTCACATATAAAATGAAAAGAAGTGGCCCCAACACCGAACCCTGAGGTACTCCAGAAACAAGGGAAGTATATTGGAATATTTACCATTAAGTTCAACAAATAGACATCGGCTAGAAAGATAAGATAAAATTAATTTACAAGCAGTAAAGAAGAAGCAAAACGAATCCCTTAATTTATTAATTGAGTTAAAAGCCTTTGTCAAATCTAGAGATAAGAGTACAGATACTTTGCCATAATTTAAATGTTTCCTTATATCATCCGCCATGTTCAGCAATAAAGATGTCGTGTTATGACTAGGGCGAAAAGCGTATTGAGATGGAGAAATAAGATTTGTTTTTAATACAAAAAGCCTTCAAGGTCAATAGCGTATTACTAGATTTCACTAATTAATATAATTTTATGTACTGAGTGGTTTGTTATTATTTATTATTGAATAAAACCAGACAGTTGTTATTAAAAAAACGTATATTCGATTTGACTTAGATATCGTATGCCGCAGCATCAATGTTGCCCGAAAAATGTTTTCCAAAAAATATATTTTCACAAAGGAAAGAGTTTCCGATTTTTTATAAGAACTTAATGAATTATGAAATTTGCAAAATAAAAATCATAGTACTTACTGCATTAAATTGACGCAACTGGACAAAGTGGCACATACAATATTTGCATTACTCAAATACCAAGTAAATAGACTACGTTCATCTTCTGGCCGCATATTTTCATTTAATATATTACGCATCAATTGTAATTGACGTTTCTTTTCAATCAAAATATCCTCCTCTACAGTTCCCTTAACATTGCGTGAAGACATTTCTGTAATTTGAGCTTCGAATTGTAATATCTTAAATGATAATAGTAATAATAATGAAATATTAATTGAAAATAACGCACACATATCCATATTTTATAGGCACAATAAAATCTTACTTGATTTTTAAGATTTTCCTTATTTTCTAATTGAATATTTTTATTTTTAGCCTGCAGTTTTTTAAGCTGATCGTGTTCGACCACCTTTTGTAATGCTATGGGCAAGACATTTGGATGCATTTTATTTAGCATACCATAGCGTATTATACGAAATCTTTTCTCGGGACGCATTCTTAAACTTATATCATATAGTTTGCCAGCTATAACATCTACTGCAGCATTACTTTGGGCACATATTAAAATTTTCTTATCCAAATAACGTACTTCTTCACCATATAATGTCTGTAAGACGAGATTGGTTATAACACAACTTTTGCCTGTACCAGGTGGTCCTTGTATTAATGTTATATTCGCTGTAGTTTCATCAATAATTTTAGTGTATGTATTAAGTAACACTTGTCTCTGTTTATCGTTTAATTGATCAAAACCACGATATATGACTTTCTTCTTGGGCGGTGGACGACATTTCAACAATTCTAAAGGATTTATAATTTTCTGAAATAGCGGAGTCGATTGTAATTGATAGACAGCATTGAAGGCACCAAAATGTACGCGTACTTTATCTACAACAGGACGTACATGAAATTCTTTAATGGCTTTAAAATATTCGACAGTGAAATTTTTTGCTACAATTTCATAGACAATCGTAACATAGGAACCTGTAGATGAATTGTGAAAGAAAAAAAAACAGTTAAAATTATTATAAAAGTTGTATTAAAATAAATACAGACCAGCCCCTTTACGATATGCTACGACATAAGCAAATATTTGTGGTCCACGTATGTCTGGCTCTAAAATTACTAAATCATAGAGACTACTATCCGTCAGTTCTTTACTTTGTTGATTATTAAAAACTATGAATGTGTAAATTGCATTCGATTAAAAAAGAAAGAAAATAATTTATTTTGTTAAAAAAAAGTCTTACATTTGGTTACCAACATTATGCGATCTTTGTTATAAGTGGCATACTCTAGGGATACATTGAATTTTTTAACATTTTGCGTAGTATTGTATTCACGTTCCAATGTACTGACAAATTCTAGTTTCATTAGAGGAAATATAATACTGGAAAAGAAGAAAAATTGTGATCTTTTTAGAAATGTTGTTATCAGTAATAAAGGAAATAAAATTTATTCCTTAATTAAAACTTACCTTTTATATTGTTCAAATGAATTGAAATGCGTTGGCATTGGATAGATAACATCACCAGCAGCATCTGCAGCAGCGTTACGTTTTATAAGCCATTCATTACTCCAGCACAGAATTTTCGTTATAATTGTATCCGTATGATCAATAATTGGATATGCCGTTCTAATTAAATGCCGACGATCTCTATATGTTGTCATAGGCATAACATCTTTATTGTTGATCTTTTTACAAGCACCAGAGACACGTTCTATATAGTGTATAACAGGTGTATCATTAAAACGTACAGATTTCTTTTTAACATTTGGTATTGTTGTTGAAAAGCTGCTTTTCAACATGGACTTATTCGAGTTTGTAGTCTGCTGAACATTGTTAGTGGATGTTATAAAAGGAGGGATGTTGATGTTGTGGTTGCTATTCGTATTTGAAGTTTGTGGTATGTTATTAAGGGGTGTTGTTAGTGGTAGTACATTGTTGTTATTGTTTGAACTTAATGCACATAGTTTACGTTTATTTTCTTCACTTTCTATTATATTCTTTTCCATAGAGGCAAATGTAATTTTATTGGTAGTTCTAACAGCTCGTGCGGCTATGGCTTCTTTGCAAATAGGTGTAAATGCTGTTGTTTGTTGTCCAGGACATTTGGGAGACTCAGTTGTTGAGTGCCTTCTTAAAAGTGTTGCTGTTTGGTGATTGTGGATTTTATTATTTATTGTGGTTTTATCACATTTTTTAGAGTCTGTGTTGGGTCGTTTTAACAATAGCTCATCAGGTTTAGATATTTGTTGAGAAAATGTCTCCAAGCCATCTATGCTTACTGAGCGTTTTAAAGGTTCCTTTTTGTTATCCTCATTCTTTTTCATTACTTTTGGTATCTTAAATTGATTTATTTGCTCTGGTTTGTGACTTTGATGTATTGGTGGTGGCTCTACCAAAAAGGCTCCTCTATTGTGTGTGGTAACTTTAACTTTAGCAACTTTTGCCTTATGTTCATGATCTTCCGTTGATAATTTACGTTTTATATTTTCTTTGGATGGACTCTTTTTGCGTTCAGCTAATTCTTTGAGTTTATCTTTGCGACATTCTTTAATAAACTTTTTATGCTCTTTTTCACGTTTCTTCGCTATGCTAGGTTTTTCCAACCATTTTCTTTTCAAGTCATTGGTATAACGTTCGTGGTAGATTTTATCTTTTACTGAATGAAGTTTTTTGTTCACAGAATGTGTTTTAATGTCAGCGTTCGAATTTTTGGGCATTACAGCAGAAACTCCCCTAAGTTTACCTTTGTGTTTGGGTAATGAGGGAGCATCTATCACAGGAGGTGGTAGTCTCGTTGTGGTGGTTTTCTCGGGTTCAGAGATTTTTAAGCCATTGCTTAATTTCGGAATATTTAAATCAAATTCATCTTCCGACGAAGAAGGAGATTCTATAACTGGATTAGTTTTGCTTAAACGTCGTATGCGTATTAATGGAGATTCCGTTAAATTACTGCTGTTGTCATTTTTCTTAACAGGGCTGAGATTGTTTTCTTCGCTAACTGTTATTGGCTTATCCAGTTTATTTTTCTCCTGTGCATTTTCATAAGTTTTATTCTGATTTTCTTTAAGCTCTTTAGCTTGTTCTTTGTCTGTAGCTTCTACCATTTTCTGCTCACTAACTTTATTTAATTCGTCAGTTAAATTAATATAATTTTCAATAGGACTAACTTTAATTTCTTCGCTGGCTAATAATGGTTTATTTACTTCTATTTTCTCTTCTATATCTTTAGTTTTATTGTCATTTTCTTTGAGCTCCTCATCACCAAAAGTTTTTAATTTAGTATCTACTTCTGTTTTTTCATTATTATTATTGTTATTGTAGATTGCTGCTATGCCTTCAATATCATCTTCCAATAAATTAAAATCATCAATGTCATTACATTCGTCGTCGTTTTCATTTTCATCAACATTGTCTTGTTCATCTATATCATAGACTTGGGACATATTTTGAGATAACAGATTAAAACTCTGTGAGAAAATTTTATTTGACCAATCATTAACTTTTGTTTCCAATTCTTCATCATAATCTTCGTCATCACTTATAATCCAACAAGAATTTTCTAGTTCTTTAGGTACCGTAGAAAAGACTTCTACGCCAGGTTCTTGTTTAATGGTTAACATTTCGCCAATATTATCATTAGATGGCATAAGATTATCAATGTTTATATTATTTAAAGGTAAATTTTCTGGATTATCTAGATCATCTTGTAGTTCGGCTTTCATATCATTCATGATGACCTGGGAAAACATTAAGTCTTCTATATCCTCGTCATCACTATTTGGGGCATATTTAGTATATTCATCCAAATCTATATTATCAACAGGTTTACTTTCATTCAAATCCTTACTATTTTCGATGTTTTGTTTACCTTTGTCTATGCTTTCGTCATCTTTGGAATTATCCAAAGAATTATCAAAAATACTAGGACTTTTAGATTGCATAACATTAGTAGTTTCTTTTTCTTTGGTCTCCCTATTATTGGGAATAATTGTACCTAATTCTTCTACCTCTAGATCTTCATCATCTGTTAATACTATATAATCACCATTATTAAGCATTTTTGCTTTATCATCTGCATTTAGGGGTTTTAAATTTTTCGATACTTGAATTTCATTGTAAACTAAAGGATTTATTTCCTTAATGGTCTTTTTTAATTCTTCGTCACCATCTATATCTCCAAATATATTTTCTATATCAGCTGAAACGGTGCGCAAGATTTCCTTCTTAATATTCGAAATAATGGGAACATGTAAAAGTGAATCTTTTTCCGGAGTCTTTTTGCTTAAACCATTTTCCTCGGATTGTTTTTCTTTATTTAAATCTTTGTTAAGATTATCGTTAAAGGGGATTTGTACATTACCAATAACAACATCATTTTGTTTTAAAGATTCTATTGATTTTTTGTCAGAAACAACTTCTTTTGGTTTATTTTCTTGACTTTTTTGTGAAGGATTTATATAGTATTTACTGTCGTCATCATTTGGTTCATTCTTAATTACAACTTCTTTTTGTTTTGCACATAGAGGATTATTTTCATTTGTCTGAGTAATTATTTTGTTTGTATCCTCACGTTTAGGCCTTTGAACCACATCACAGTCATCGTCATCATCATCACTTATTTCAAATATTTCATCATTATTTGGCAGTTTTTCCACTTTTATAGATTTACTGCTACATGGCTTCTCATCATTTCGATTTGAGTTATTATCATCTTGTTTATTATCCTTGTCTACAGGTTTAGTTGCGTTGCTTGTAACTGGAGGCGGCGTTGAGCATTCAGCTTTAGGTATTGCAACTGTTGGTGCCCGGTTTGTATTTGGTATACGTAATGGTCTTATGGGTGCATATTTTAATTGATATATAGGTAATTTTAAAAAATCTGTAGGGTTATCATAATCAACAGTTGTTACACCAATCCCAATGAGATCATTGTTGTTTAAATCTACAGTTACTTTTTCAAATTTGATATCGTTGACAAAGATACCATTGCTGGACTGTATAAAAAGAAAACATAAAACGAAAGTGGTATTATTTTATTATTCTGTTATGTAAAGAAAAATTGCAGTGGGTATTATAATAACTTCCAAAATATATTAAATGTTGAAAGAAACTCATTATTAAACTATTTTTTAAAATTAGAAATAAAATTATTGTCAATTTATTTCAAATTTATATTATGTTTTGAGTTCAAATAATAGCTCTTCGGTTCCAGTACTTGTCAAATTTACAGGCTTTAAAATAAAATTATTTTTAAATTATGATATAAATATTGAATGAAATCGCAGAGCTTTCAAAAACACCATATCGTGTAATGTATTGAAACATTTTTATAAAATCAGAAATTATCCATTACAACAAACAATGCACTTTACATACCACATCCTGAATTGAAACTTTTTGATCATCATCTGAAACTTCAATAACAGCATGATGTCTGGACACATATGCAGAATCTAATATTCGTATAACACTTGATGAATGGCGACCAATAGTACTGGCACCTAAACGCAAACGCACAGTATCCCCAATGCCTATTCTTTCCAACATCCATGATGAATATCGTCTTTCTTCCATTGTATGATTTTAATTGCAATGTAATTTGTTCACATAACAAAATTCTATTATAGTAAGATTATTTATGTTATTGATATTTTGAGCATTATTCTATTCAGTGAAAAAGTTTTTTTTGGAGTATTAAAGAACGTTTTGCATAAAAATATCAAATATCATACAAAAAATATCCCCTGATTTGTTTACATTTTTAAAACTAGAGATTTTTGGGTTGCCAGATGACTAAAATGCAAGGTGATGTCATGCTGTTTTTTTATTTGCACACTTAACATAGTCGGGGTTCTTGTCGCAATTCTCTCTTTGTTGACGAGTTTATTAAAATTCTTTACGTGGTATTCACAACTGCACACATCTAACTTCAGTTTAACATTATGTTACCATTTTCCCGTAGTGTATGGCTTTCCAAACACATTTCTTTCTACCCTGAAGTCCTGGGCACTTAACATAATTTTTAAAATGCTCCAAAAAAACCAAACGGATTTCAATACAGCTACTATTTATTGTCTTGTCGAGACTTATTTGGGAATATCCATAACACATTTGTTTATATCATGTAGTAGTTCTTTAACGTAGATAATATTGACCCCCAAAATATCGTAACCGACAATATTTTCAAAATCCGTGTTGTGATGAAAATATATACTTTAGAATTATTTACATTATCTGTCAAAATTTCACCTGCGCACAAAGTGTCATATCTAATTTAAAGCGTAAGCAACATTATCGTAAGTGACATTAAAAGTACTATCAATGGAGAAAAACAAAGAAATCGGAGCTGAGTTGGAGATGTCTACTTATACCTTATTTCCTATTGTATCTCCATATTCATAAATTTAATTGCATATAGATTTCATAAAACAATTGATAAGTATTTTCTTTCTTATTTTAATATGGGAGCCCTACTTTGAGTGATCGATTTGGTAACTTCCTATCACATCGTGTCAGCTGTATTTGTTTACATTATTTGGCGCAAAAACTGCAACAGTTTTAATTAGAATATTTACATACATATGTATGTACATGCATTTGTTTATTGCAAATTGATTTAATTTGGAAAATTTTTTACTTTGTGTTATTAATGTCGAAAAATGTGCGTTTACGTGATTCGAATTCGGAAAATAATGAACATAAAAATAAAAAACAAAAATATAATAGTAACAATGGACAATTAAACAACAGATCTCTTATAGAACCTAGTGAAAGTGTATTATGGCCCGAAACAGAAGACAGTTTTTTTACCGATTCAAAGTTAGACAAACTTATGGAATCTCATGGTAATTCCAGAAACGAACCAGTTAATAGTCATCAATTCTATGATGATCATGCAGATGACAGTTTGTTTACCGATATTGTGCTGGATAATGAATCCTTAAGCAGTGGTGAAAATGTGGGTGGTACGCCAATGATACAAATTTTACCCAATACCACAATAGCAGGAGGTGATAGTCTATTTTCTGATATCATCTTGGATGATTTAGTGGCCACGGAAAGTGCTAAAAGTTCAGAAACTGCAGATACAACATCAAGCGTTAGTGCTCAAACTGTTGTAAGTAAAACTCAAAATGCAATTGATGATTTATTTGAAGATGATTTTCCTCTTGATGAAATGGCACAATGTACCCAAAGATTTCTTAAAGATGTAGCATTTAAGATACCACAACCACCAAAAAACAATGAAAGTCAAAATTTTAATAAGTTACCATTAGTCGGTGGTTATATACAGGGAACACAATATGAGACACGCGAAGAAATTCAAAATCGTACAACACATTCCTTAAATCATACCTATGTTGCTGAAATGCATCGTACAGAATTACAACATTTATCCAATATAAATTGGGATACACAAATATTCGAAGCTGAAGTTATGGAGGATTTTCCATGTAAAGGAGATTTTTATGGTCTGCCAGAAAAAGTTAAGCAAATGATATTTGATCATAAAGGCATAAAAAGTTTGTATGGTAAGTTATAAAAATATATTTATAATTACGTTATATGTTTTATATTGATAAAATTTGTAGTATATTTTGTAATTATTTACAAAATATTTTTTTAAAGAACAATTTTTGGATTTTGTGTTAAAATTGATCTATAATTGTTGTAATCATAACCACTTAAGCAACGTATTAAATAAATTAAATATGGCTGAGATGGTACATAAATATATTTTTCTAATTAATATTAATAAATCAAATAAATGATCTAGTACGACTTCTATTATTCTCCTATTCATTCTTTTTTTATTTTAATACAAATTTTAATTAAATTCAAATGAATTTGTTTAAGTGAATTGCAATTCATTACCAATTCATGTGAATTGATTTTGAATTCATTCAAATGAATTGCAATGCAAATAAATTAAGTAAATAACTAAGTTGTAATCTATCAAATTCAAGAGCAGATCTAGGAGCAATAAAACATAGAAATTTATAATACTAAAATTAAAATCTTTAGTATTCAAAACGAGATTAATGTTTGGTGTCTTTTACATAAAAATTATTTGAATAATAAATTGACACTAATGCTTACTGTAGATTTACTTACAAAATCAAATTAAATTTCAATGAATTCAATTCAAAAGAGTTAGAAATCGATTGCTAATTTTTTTTTTATTCATTTGAATTAATTTAAATCAAATAGAAATTAATTGCAATTCACTTTTACAAATTAATTCATTCTATAAATTTATTTGAATTGGAAATGAATTGCAATTTATTTTTACCAAATTCATTTTTGTTGGTGAAAAAACTTAATTAAAAATTTGCTAATTCAGAGGATGAATGATTCGTATGAATTCAAAAATAGATGATTTGTTCCTATGTAATGTAAAGTAGTTTTGTTTGAAATGCAATTAGATTACTTTATAAGTATAAATGTAACTAATTGCTTATCTCAAATATTTCTTTTCATTAAAAGAATTGTAGTAACACATTTTTTGCGCCAAAAAAGTATAGCTAAATATATGGATAAAATATATCATGATATATTTACTTTACAGTAAATTAAAAATTTTGTAAAATATAAAAACCGTTTAAAAATATTAATGATCAGCTCGTACTCTAGTATTTTCCACAGAACGTAATAGAACCAATGTCTCTTTGTTTTTGTTGAAATAATCAATTAAATACTTTTTATAATAATATTTTGTAAATTAATAGTCTAGATATCTTTGAAATAATTTGTTTAAAAATAAATTAATATTTTATTTATTGTCGCTTGAAATTTTTCAACTGAAACATATTAATATTAAATAATAAATTGGTCTATCTCCAATTTTCTGTAAGACGTATCGAAGAAGCTGCAATGAAGGTAATATTTCAGAATAAGTGTGTTAATATATATAATGATTAGATTTTAGTTGTTGGAATTGAAAGAAAAACCAATCTTTATTAATTCAATCTGAATTATTACCAAAGTGCATCAGAAAATATTGCTGATAAGCAAAATATTGTTGACTTGTGGCACCTTCTTTTAGGTCATCTGAATTTTTCGGACATAAAGAAGCTTAACACAATTGTTAATGGTATAGATGATTTCGTCGGTGAAAAATCATTTTGCTTATCTTGTGTTTTTAGAAAACAATCTCGAAAACCATTTAAAGCGAAACAGAAATTAAAACATCCAGAATTTTACAACTTATTCACAGTGATGTGTTAGTGAAAATGAGGAACAAATTGATGTATCGAAGAAGCAGTAAATCAACGAGAAGATTATAGTGAGAATAATGTAGAAAGCAATGAAGTAGCTGTTGGTAGAGGATTCTGAGATTGACCAACAAGATCAGGAGTTGCGTAGAGGTAAAAGAATAAGAAAACCAACAAGTTTTAACAATTATATTGCTTTGGCTTTGCTGAACAATTTCCGAATCCGAAACTCCTACAACATACGAAAATATAAAAAAATTGTCATGATTTAAGTGAATGGTACGAAGCTGTAAAAAGAGAATTAGATTCATTAGGGAAGAATAAAACTTGGAATTTGGTTCAACGTCCAGAAGGAAAAAGCATTGTTGATTGTAAATGCATATTCAAGCGAAAACTAGATAGTAATGGTGACCCTGTCGAATATAAAGCCCGTGTTGTAGCAAAAGTGTTTACACTTTTGATTATCATGAAACGCACTCTCCTGTGGCTCGAATTGAAACTTTCCCTATTTTATTTGCTATTGCCAATAAGATGAAATATTATTTTCAACAAATGGATATCAAGACTCCATTTCTACATGGTTATCTTAACGAAGAAATATTTATGATTCCTCATAAAGGACTGAAATGTGATCCAAAGTTAGTATGTAAATGAAATCGCTCTTTATACGGATTGAAAGAGGCAAATATGGTTTTTTAAGTGATAAATTATTAAGTTTATTAATTTAAATTTATAAAACTTATAAAATATTTAAAAAAAAATATACAAAGTTATTGCAATACAAGATAATAATCTGGACAATAATTGTAAAATATATCTAAAAGAAATTTGATGTAATGCTCAGTTTCTCTACATTTGTTTTTGATAGGCAGGCAATCTGAAAAAAAAATTAAAATAGAATATAGATAAATTTTGAAATATGTAAAGATAAAACTAATTACAATAAAACACACATAACACGTGTGTTATTCTTCATACGTAATATATATTTTCCACTACAAATAAGTTCATTTCTTAAACTATTAAAATTGTCTATAAATAGTTACCTATATTAATTCCACAAATATTAACATATTTAAATCGTTGTGGAAATTTAACATAACGTATTAATTCAGTTACAGAACGTTGAGATGATACATAGTTACATTTCAAATATAATTGTCTATTTAATTCTAATAAATCTAATACAAAATCTGTCATTACCTCCATTATTTTCCAATTTAAATTAAGATAAAGTAGTTTTGTCTGAAATGCAATTAGATTATTTAAATCAGTATTTGCTTTACAACTAAATATGGAACTAATTGATAGTTCTCTAATATTTTCTTGCATTAGGAGCTCTTTGAATTCTGTTACTGTAATTGTAAGTGCAGAATTAATAACGACTTTTTGCAAATTTTTCATTTCAAAATAATCTGTAATATTTAATTGTTTATCTGGGATGTGTAAAATCTTCAAATTTGGAACATTATTTAAAAATTTCAATTTGTAATCTTCATAATTTGCATGCCAATAGAATTCTATTAATTGTTTTAGATTTTTGCGATTAAATTCTAATAATTTTATAATGTTTTTGTTATCGTATTCATGAAATTTAAATTTTTTGATTGATGGTGAAATAAAAAAATATTCCAAATCTCCGCTATATTTTGTGTCCAAAGAAGTGAAACAATTTAAATGCATTTCATTTAATATTGTTTTTAGTTTAATATATGTTAAACCATTGCAACATTTAAAATAAATTTCTTGTAATTGGGGTAATGCTATGAAATCTTTTATGTAGCAATAATAAAATGTTAAATGTGTTAATTTTTTACAGAATTTCATTAAAATATGTAAAAATTCTTCAGTAATCGTAACACTTCTAAGACAAAGATTATGTAGATTTTCAAAATTTGGCAAAAAATTTGTTTGGAAATTTACAAAATCGGGCAATGTTTTAAAAGGACCAATATCAAGAACCTTATAACTATGAAAATTGCACAAATTTAATTCGTTTTTATTATTTGTATCAGCATCTGGCATAATTGCCACGTTTAGTGTTAGATGTTGTAACTTTAATTCATGTAGTATATTTATAATATTAGAAAAAGTGTGAAACTGATGATCTTCATGACAAACATCGAAATGGTCTCTTATAATAAGTCTATTTAAATTCTGCATAGATTTTATAATTTGGAGCTCGATGTCTTGGCCAATTAGTAAATGCCTACGTTTTTTATGTAGACATTCTGATAGAACTAAGGTTTCCAGGTCCTTACAATTCTCCGCCAATGTTTCTAGATCCCTATTTGCCAATGTAACCCAGTAAAATCCAATATAAGTTAGGTTGCTAAGTTTTTCTTTTAATGGAAATCTGGCTTTAACCAATCTTTCCCAACCTTCTGCTATTAATTGTAATCTCTTAATATTATTTGCGTTTAGATTTAAGAAAGTGTACATTTCATTTTTCTTAAAATGTTGATTACTTGTTCGAATTTTTTGATATTTTATAGGTCTAAATACGTAAGTCTTTTTTGTGAGAGTATCAATAGTATCTGACACTATAAAATCTCTTTTAACTTGTAAGATTTCCACTTCTATAAATTTTGTTTTCCATACAAAATTTATTATAATATCTTTTAATTCTCTAGAAACTTGGAGTAATTGATATTCTTGTTGATAGTTTAAAAATTTACAAATATTTGTAACCAAATCGATGTTTGTAAAACATTTTTCCGCTAATGAAATACAATTATTATTTGAAGACATATTTAGTATAAAACAATAGCGATCTAAATAATTGTAAACTGAATTTATGTTGTGGTGACGTTGTACAATAAATGCATAATGCATTTCAGTTTTAAGTAGGTTGGATATGCCAAAGTCAGCTGATTGCAAATAATAATATATGGGTAAATAAAATGTTTACTAATGAAAACAAACTGATAGGATGTTCATGTTAACTTTATGTTCAGATCACAACATCGAAATATTAGTACAAATAATTATTTTATAAGAGTAAATAACAGTTCTAAAAGATTGGATTGAACAGTGTTGATAATGAAGTTTAACAATCTGCAAAGAAAGTAGTTCTTACAGTTCTTGCAAGGTTCTTGCTGCAACAGTATTATTTAGAAGTTAAAACTTTGTTGTTTTTGTACTTGCAATGTGCGAAAATTATTAGCATTGAGAGAACAAAAAGGTACTACCGAATACCGCTTGAGAATTCTCACTCATTCAGGTGTACAAGTGCTTAACAGTGTTGCTAAAAAATGCTCGTTGTCATCTGCTAAATTCACAAAAATGGTATGCTAAATTCTGCTAAATGTAAAGTTTGTACCACATTTCAGTAATTAATGCTATTTTATATGAATGAGGCTCTTGAAAAACTACGTTGAATATTTCGGGCAGAGCACTCACAATTTCAGTAAGTATCAATCCCTACATCAAAATTCCAGTCCCTCCCAAAAATGTTTAAAAACTAAAAAATGTTGTCATCAAAACCTGCTACTTAGTATAAAAATTGGGAATTGAGAGAAATGGGGCTTTGTTCATAGTCCCATTAGTTTACGTAAGATCGAATGAGATCAACAAGTACAAACCCGCGAACAAAGTGTAGAAGATTCACCTTAAGCCTTTTTTATGTTTTTGAACTTTGAACAACATTAATCATTATAGAATTAAACTCACGGTTAGTGTTGCCAGGACTTGAGAAAAAAAGAAGCTAAATTGGACTTTAAAAAAGGTCAGAAAAGGCTAAATGTCCCAAAAAATAAAGTCAGAAAAAAAAACTTATATATTGTCTGATTAAAAAACATATTTATTTCTTCGTTCTCATTAGTTTTTGGTATTTCTTGAAGATATATTAGTGAATTTATAATTTCAACATAAATAATCTCTATGGATAATACAGTTTTTTAAATTTTTATTCTTTTTCAAGTCTTGAAAGTTCTGATTACAGATCTGAACTTATTAAAAAATTTAAAAAAAAGTTATAAGAAAAATTATACTAAAAAACTGCTGTTAGTAGATCGATTATGCTAAAAAGGATTTAGCAGAATTTTTAAAATAAATATTCAATTTCAAAATCCATTCTGCCAAATTTATCAGAAAAAATACTAAAATGGCAACACTGATGCTCGTATTTCTATGTTATATCGCTACTGATTTTATCGTTTTTACTTTACTTTTTAATTTTAACAGTTTTGACTGCGCGATGATGAATCAGTAAGTAAGTCCGTCAATCTCTCAGTAACGATATTCTTTCATAAACATAGAAGGTAAATAGAATCATATAAAGATATAAAAATCTGACCAATTATTCCTACGATTCTGATTTGCTACAAAAACATCATTATTTAGCCATAACTCAAACGAAGCCTTTTTTAGTACATACAAAAACAGACAGACATTACTCGTCTCAGATCAGGATCACAAACTCAATATACTTCAAATCAATATATCTTATTTATGGTGGTTATAATCCTAAAACTGAGTAGGTAAATGCAAAAAATACATTTTATTGTATACATTTCAATAGGATGTGTTATTATTGCAATAATTTTAAAAGAGTTTTGATCACGACTATGTTTTCACAGTTTTTGATCCTTTGATCCTTTTTACTGAATTTACAAAATTCTATGTTTATTGTTTTACCGAAATAATTATCAAATTAAATTAATTATCAAATTAAATATTATTTTTTAATTCCATAGAGTGGCAAGATGAATGTCTAAATCTACCAGCCATACGTCAACGTAAAAATCTTATATATGCTTTACCCACAAGCGGTGGAAAAACGTTAGTCGCAGAAATATTAATGTTGCGTGAGGTAATATGTCGTGAAAAAAATGTTCTCTTCATTTTACCGTATGTATCAATCGTGCAGGAAAAGGTAAATTTATATTTTATAATTCCATAAAGTATAACATTTAAACTTTTAGTATTCGTAAACAGGTCAGTGCCATGTCACCTTTTGCTATCGGTTTAGATTTTATTGTCGATGAATACACGGCCGGTAAGGGTAAATGTCCACCAGTACCAAGGAAAAAACGTAAAAGTATTTATATAGCATCAATAGAAAAAGGAGCCGTATTATTGGATAGTTTAATAGATGCCCAAAGAGCAAATGAAATTGGTTTAGTTGTTGTGGATGAATTACATTTGATTGGTGAGAAGGGTAGAGGTGCCTATTTAGAGGCATTACTTACAAAAATTATGTACTTAAATGGTAAGTAATAATATGGTAGAAAATGAGAACTTTGTTATAAGTGTTAATTAACCAATAATTATTTTAAAGTTATTTTGAGATATCAGACATAAAAGGTCTTGTAACTTTCAATAATCTAAATCATAAAGAGCGAAATAATATTTTTTCTTAAACTATGACATGCTAAAGTTATTGTGACAATGATGTCGAAATGTTGATTTTGGATAATATTTATAAAATTGTGGTTTGTCCATAATTTGGAAATTGTAAATTTGAAATAGATAAATAAAAATTATATTCAGTGCATTAATTTTTTTGTGGACATACAAGACCTTCGATGTCTCCAATAAAGAACAAATGATTTAAAGAATTATATAAAATATAATCATATAAACTAATAATTTGTCTTTCTTGTATATTAAATAGCTAAAATACAAATAGTAGGCATGAGTGCTACCATTGGAAATCTTTCAGAAATATCTGAATTCTTAAAGGCTGATGTTTATACTCGCGGTTTTCGACCGGTGGAACTTAAAGAATATATTAAATGTGGACGTGATATATTGGAAATAAATTTACAAGGAAAAACTTTAGAAGAAATATTTGTTTATAGTCGTAGTGTTAATTTTAATGTAAGTTTATTTTGTCCATTTTTTTTAACATTAAATAATAACATACATACGCAAATGATGTATATATGTATATAGTATAGTGAAGCTGTACAAAAATCAGATCCTGATCATTTAGCTGGTTTGGTAACGGAATGTGCACCCAAAAATGGTTGTTTAATATTTTGTTCATCACGAAAAAATTGTGAAAATGTTGCAGTTTTATTAAGTCGCATATTACCGAAGTAAGAAAGATTTTTGAAATAGAAATTTAGTTTTTTTTTAAAGGAAATTTATGATTTTAGATCAAAATTCTTGGAATATCGTAAGAGTGAAAAAACCGATTTAATGGATGCGCTTGATAAAGTTTGTGGGATTTTAAGTCCTGTTTTAGCGCGTACCATACCTTATGGTGTGGCCTATCATCATTCAGGTCTTACTACAGATGAACGTAAATTTATCGAAACCGCTTATCGTTTTGGTGTTTTGAGTGTCATTTGCTGTACATCAACATTGGCGGCTGGTGTTAATTTACCAGCAAAACGTGTTATCATTAGAGCACCATATGTAGGCACAGAATTTATGACTTTATGTAAATATAAGCAAATGATAGGTCGCGCAGGACGTGCTGGTATGGGTGAGGCGGGAGAGAGTATATTGATAAGTTCAAGTCGTGATAATGTACGTGTGGGTGAGATGTTATTTTCTCCCATGGATAAGGCAATAAGTTCATTGGATTATCAGGATAGAGTTGGTTTACAGGTGGGTAATATTTTGCATTAGTTCTTGAATAATTAAAAAATATTGTATATATTTTATTTCTTTATAAATTCTTTTTATCAGGCTCTTATATTAAGTGCAATAGGTTTAGGTATGGCTTCATGTCGTGCCGATTTACATCGTCTTGTTCAGGGTACTTTATTGGCAGTGCAATCCACTCAACTAGGCGTTTCTGTTGAAACAATGGTCAAAGAAATATTGCGTGAAATGTTTAAAAATAAAGTCTTAAAAACTTCAAATATCGATATCAAAAAGGATATATCTGATATTTTAATAACTCAAGATCTACAAAATCGAAATAGTAGCACATTACCAGATCGTACGGTTAAATTACACAGTAATACCCGTTTTGAATTAACTACTATTGGTAAAGCAGCTTTTAAGGCAGGCATAGATTATCGTCGAGCTTATGCCATATATAATGAATTGGCCACCGCACAAAAGCAATTAATACTCAGTAACTATTCTCATCTACTGTATTTAGTGGTCTCTTTTAATTCCAATGCTGTTGGCGATGAATTATTTCCTGCTGATGCTGCTATATTATTTCGTGTCTATGAACAATTGGATGAAGCGACTCATAAACTGTTTCAACAATTGGGTTTTACTGAAGCTCATGCAGCGAAAATTGTTAAAAATATGTCTATACAGGGTCCTATGGAATTAAAATTAAATCGTTTATATAAAGTATTAATACTAATGGATCTAATAAATGTTGTTCCCTTGCCGACAGTGTCGTCTAAGTATAATATTGAACGTGGTATGTTGCAAAATTTAATGAGTCAAGCTACAGCTGCAGCCAGTGCTATTGTACGTTTGTGTGAGCAAATTGAAGAGTTTTGGTGTTTTAAACCCTTATTCGAACGTATTGGCAAGAAAATGGATCGTTGTGGAACATTGGAATTGGAACCGTTGCTGGAATTGCCAGCTGTGAAAATTGTAAGTACTTAAAAGAGAAATTTAAATAATAATAAAAAATATATAAAAAAGAGAATTTAAATTTAAGCAAAAAATTTATAAAGAGAAAATTAAGGAGCATTTTCTATAAAAAGAAAATTTTACGAAATTTTTTATAAAAATTAAAATTAGCGAAACTCCAATAAAAAAAAAAACATTTTTGTAAAAAGAGAATATTTAGCAAAAGTTTTCGATAAAGAGAAGTTTTTTTTTAATTCTATAAAAAATATATATTAAAAAAATAAAATTTATCGAAAATTGTTTTAAAAAAAATTTTATCAAAAATTTTCAAAAAACTTTACAAAAAAAAAAAAAAAAAAAAAAAAAGTTGAAAATTTTAAAAAAAAAAGNNAAAAATTTTTATCAAAAAAAAAAAAAAAAAAAACAATTGAAAATTTGAAATAAAATAAATTTTATTGAAAATTTTTATAAAAAAGAAAATTTATCAAAAATTTTATAAAAAAAAAATTTAACAAAAATTTTATAAAAAAGGAAATTTATCTAAAATTTCCTAAAAAAAAGAAAATTTATTAAAAATTTCCTAGAAAAAGGAAATTTATTTTAAATAAATGTATCTATATTTATTAAATTATATTATAAAAATAAAGCCGAAAGTTTAAAGTTGAGTTTATTGTGAAAGTGATTGTAAAAAAAAAGAAATAATAATAAAAATTAAAAGAAAATTAGACCAATCATCCCTAACACAAACATCTTCTTCAATCAAGATACTAATATGTTCCACAAAACATCTTCGTCCTCGATTCTGGCAACTAATTAATGCTTTAAACTTTTAGAATCGTGCCAAACAATTGTATGCGGCTGGATTTAAAACCGTAGAGGATATTGCCAAAACACGACCCATAGATTTGGTAAAATCAGTTGAACATATGCCTATGAAAATTGCTAAAGAGATTATATCAGCAGCCAAGGTATTATAATACAAATATGTATTTTTAAAATTTTATTTTACAGAAATGGAAATAAAATTAATAAAACCAATTTTCCTTGCAGATAATTCTAATGAAAAAACTAGACCATTTGGAAGAGGAAACGGAAGCTCTTAAAGTCTGTTTAAGACCGGATAATTTGAATTAGCCTATGAATATGGAATTAATGTGTTTTTTATTTATGTTAATTTATTTGTATACATTTTGTGTTAAAAATTTTAATTTGTTGACACAGAGTTTTCAATTTTCTAATCATTAGTGATATTGTTTGATTAATTTTTTGGCTTTAAAATCTTCATAATAGACATTTTTTATTTGTAGAACATTAAAAAATAGTTCAATAACTTGTAAAAAATTGTTTTGTTAATATTTAAAAAAATTATCTTAAAATAATAATAAAATTAAAAATAATTTCCATTTAACTTGTATTACAACATATGTATATATAATTTTTTAAATAAAAAAATGTTTACAAAAAGAATATATAATTTTAGTATAAAGGATTTCACAAGTAAACTAATAGTTCTGTAACGAATTCATTTTAATTAATCCCTAAGAAAAATTTTTTTTTTATTTGTTTATTATTTATATTTAATTTTGTTTGTATTTTTACAGATTTATTTACATATATTTTGGAAAGAAGATATGAAAATATAGTGTATTAAAATGAACGTTGATCAAGAAAACTTCAGGTAAGTTTCAATTTAGTAATGCAATTTATTAAAAAAAGTTCTTCCTACAAATTTGATGCTACAAGTTGGCAAACGATATTAAATGATATGCTTAAAGATTCATATTAAAATTGCTTTTAAGTCAGCATTAATTTTTAAATGATCAGTAGTTTAAGAGCCTTTTCATTATCGATATTATGTAGCTAACATTTCAATTAAAAAAATATATTAAATCGCAAACTTAAAGCTTTTAATATATTTATTAAAATATACAAAACTAAACGAACTTATTTTAAAGTAAAATAACTATTACATAGAAAATTGCAATAGGAACTCATAACAAATTCTAATAGAGTCATAGTTTCGACACATTGTTTCTGGATGGAAAGACAATCTGTAACAAAGAATAATAATTCATAATTTATTATTTATTTCATAAATAAGTGAATAAATAAATACCTATTTGAAATCCACAAACATTGATACATTTAAAACTATTTGGAAAATTTGAATTACCAAATATTTGTTTAACTAAATCAATTGTTTATACAATTCTCAGCCACCAATTTTAGGTGTTTCTCTTCTATTGAAAGCCAGCAATAACTTAAATCTGTTAAATTTTTAAAGTTTTGTTTTATAGGATATCTAATATGAAATTCGAAGTTGAATGTAGTATAATATTTGTAATTTCTTAAAATTATTTTCTATTCAAGTGGTTGTATTCGCTTTATTCTTATATAATTATCTTTATTGAATTCAAGCAGAAAATATATTACTTTACAATTTAAGAAAATGGATGACTTGAGAATTTAATACAAGCTGAGCAACAGTGTTGCAAAATGATAAAATTAAGATAACTAAGTAATCATATTTGAGTATTTGGTAATTCAAACATAACACAAATTAAGGAAACTTTCAATTTAATTTCCTTTAAGTTGTATACTCTTTTTTTTCAAAACTTGTGTTATTGCAGAACTCGATTGAAATGTTTTTTTTTTTGAGTTAATGGATAAACATTGTATGACACTATGAAATCCGTTTCAGTTTTAACGATTTCTACTTCTTTAAATTTTAATTTCCATATAAAATTAATTATAATATTTCTTAAATCTTTTGAGACTTGCAGTAAATTATATTGCCGTTTGTAGTTCAAAAATGTGCAAATATTTGCAACCAATTCGATGCTTGTAAAGCATTGTTCGGCGAATGAAATACCACCAAAAATTAGAATTTCTTCAATTAAAGGACATGTTTACTCTGTGACTGAGTGAAAATAATGAAATCTTATAAGATTTATTCGAATACGATTACCCCTTGTTTAAAATGTGATATAATATAAACATAATGGTTACTCTTAAATTTGATGCTCTCTGTTAGTGTTATCTCACATATTATGTCTATGTGTAGACGGTATGTTAAACTGAATAAAATATCATTAAAAAGTAGTCTTTACAAAAAATCTTATCATAAATAAATAATTAGCCGGTTATAAATAAATAGTCACTAAACTACTTACATGTAATGTAAACGGTAATGGTGCTGTTATTGCAAGTAACAATATCCGCTAATTTAAGATTTAATATTTATATTCCTTTGCATATAAGAATATGCCTTTAAAATCCTTCCAAGAAAAACTTAAAAACATTGTGTTTATCTTTTTTTTTAATGATTTCTTAATTTTATTTTCATTCATATTTTTTTTTTAAATTTAATTACATACATTTTATATCAAGTCTTCTAATTATGAGTGACAACTTTTTGTTTGTTTATTTATTTTTTACAAATTTCTTAAAAGAAAAAACCTACAATTTCTAGTACAATTTGTTTTTAAAAAGATACAGTTCAATATACTATTACATTTAATTTTTGTTTGTTTGTTAATATTTAAGAATTTTCTTTGAAAAATATTTCGGCTTAATTTGTTTTTTGTTTTAAATAATATAATTTACGTAAAAGAAAAACTAAAAAAAAAAGTTTTAAAATAAAAAAATAAAAATAAACAAATAATATAAAATGATAAAATAATCATTTGTTGTTTAAATTATAAACAAATTAGCTTTTCATTTCATTTGTTTTATAAGACAAATAGAATTTTGCCTTTTGCTTTTGTCTTTTACTATCACGAAAAAATGAGTATTTGTTTTGTTTTTTAAGTAAAATTAAAAAAAAAAAAAGATTTATAAACTTAATTTAAAAAATATACTACAATTAAAAAAACAACTAAATATATGATGATTGTTGAGCACACTATGTTTAATTTAATATATAGAGAGGAAACATATTTTGATTGTTGCTGCTTTATTTTCTTTTTATTTTTTGTTATTTTAGAGTCCTGTACACCAAGTGTATTGAGAGAGAATAGGTTCTCAGCAGCAAGTTACATTCAATATTTGTTGTTTTTTTCATTGCAGGTTTATTTACAGTTGGGAAGGAGATCTGAAAATAGAAAGAGAAACAATTAGAAATTAAAATAGCGAAAATATTTGTAATAAAAAATGCTTTATAAATTCTATAGAAAATATACGATAAATTTTTTCTTTATAGAAAATTTCGTACATGTTCTTTTCATAGAACATTTACGATAAATTTTGTCTTCATAGAAATTTTACGACAAATTTTCTTTATATAGAAATTTACGTTAATTTTTTTTTGTTAAAAAAATTTACAATAAATTTTTTTTTCAGATAATTTACGATAAATTTTTTCTTGTTAGAAAATTTAGGAATTTTTTTTTTAGAAAATTTACGATCATTTTTTTTTTTTGTTAGAAAATTTAGAAATTTTTTTTATTGTTTTTATTTTTATAAAAAAATTCTTTTTATAGAAAAATTTTCTCTTTATGCCTAATTTTCAATAAATTTTCTCTTCATACA
Organism: Phormia regina; assembly: GCA_001735545.1. Taxonomy (NCBI): domain Eukaryota; kingdom Metazoa; phylum Arthropoda; class Insecta; order Diptera; family Calliphoridae; genus Phormia; species Phormia regina. The sequence goes on from MINK01187614.1 coordinate 34,943, forward strand.
AATTTTCAATAAATTTTTCTCTACAGAAAATTTTCAATTTTCTCTTTATGGAAATTTTCAATAAATTTTCTCTTATCAAAAAATTTTCAATATTTTTTTTTTTTTTTTAATTTACAATAATTTTTCTAAATTACGATAAGTTTTCTCTATAGAAAAATTATGCTTAATTTTATCTTGATATAAAATATATGATAAATTGTCTCTTTACTAAAAATCTACAATAATTTTTTCTCTGTAGGAAATGTTTAATAAATTTTCTCTTTATATAAAGTTTTCAATAAATTTTGGCTTTACAGAAAATTCTCAATAAATTTTCTGTTTACATAAAAATTTCAATAAATTTCCTCTTTGTGGAAAATTTCAATAAATTTTATAAATTGCTCAAAACATTTTCTTTTTATGGTAAATATTCTCCTTAAAAAATGTTCTCTTTGCAGAAACTTTCCCCTAACAAAATGTGCATTAAAACAATTTTTCTCTTAAAAACAAAAATATTTCTCTTTATAGAAAATTTTCTCTCTATAAATAATAATTTAAATAATCCACCTACTTTAGTGTGCTTTTTATTAAAATAGTTTGGAGACAATGTTTGCTCCCCAGTTGAGAATTTGACAACAAACAGTCCCGTCGTATTAGTTAGTACTCATAATCATCATCGTAATAATTTGGTGCTATTCTTGAACCGACGTTACTGTTGGTTCTGTGGTAATCGCTGCGGCTTGTTTGCGGGGCTGGCGGCGAGATGATCGTGCGCCGGCGGATATCTGTTGAGGAAAAATTTGAATCACTATTGTAATTGTTGTTGTTATTATTATGATTATAATGGGAATTTTGTTGATATTGTTGGGATGGTTGTTGGTGCTGTGGCTGAGTTTGATGATAATTTTGATTTTGGGTTAATAGAGGCTGAGACTGAGACTGTGACTGAAAAGATGGTGAATGGACGGAAGAGGAGGAAGTTGAAATAGAAGAAGGTGATTGATTTTTATATACAAATGAATCGGATGATGATAATAATGAAGAAGTAGGAGAAGATGAGGAGGAAGTATAGGAGGAAGAAGAATATGGAGAGTATATACTCTGATACGGACGGTTGTTATTGTTATTTTCATGATGATGTTGATGATAGTGGTTTGATTGATGCGGCGAAAGCGGTTTAAGCGTTGGATTTAATGCATCATTAAGCGTAACATCGTAATCATTCTCGTATAGCTCATCCAATGTAGCTTTACTAGATGGTTGCGTTTCTGGTCGTGGTTGTGATACTGGTATAGCACTACGTGGTGGCAGAGTTGTACGTGGCCCAGAGTCACGCAACAATGGAGCACCATGTTCAAGAAGATGTACACCGGAATTGGTCGAGAACATATCGATCATACTACTACTGTCAGTGGTATGTTGGGGCTCGTGTGATTTATGAGCAACGCCTACCGGTTGTAGACCTCTTGGTAAATATGGGCTGCCACCACGTGAGGGTAAAAATGGTCGTTTGACTACACGTACCGATGCAGGACGGCTGGTGGGTAAACTATTTTTACTTGCTGCTGCTGCAGCAGGTGTGTCGTCTATTTCTTCGGCAGCATCTGAATCGGCTTCATCGCTATTGACTAATGCCTGGGCAGCGGGACTACGTGAGCGACTGGGTATGCTGGTTAAGGGTTTACGTCTACTGCTGGTTAATGAACCACCACGACCTCTGGTTAAAGGTTTGTGTTCTATTTCAGGTTCTACTTCTTCTGTTTCGACTTCTTCTGAAGGTTCGGGCAGGCGTGGTTTTTTAGCTGCCTTACGAGCACCGGGTCTAGAGCGTTTAGCTGGACGTTCATCATAATCGTCATCGACAAAATCAACATCATCATGCACTGGAGCACGGCTACGAGTGCGGCTTGTTAAAGGATTTCTTCTACGACTAGTGCCACGTCTTGTATAGCGATCATCGGCATCATAGTCCTCATCCTCATCGACTGGCAATGCTTTCTTTTCTGTCACTGGTTTTCTAAGAGTTTTAGTAGGTTTGCGTCCCAATATACCTCTTTTAGGGGCGGGAACTTCTTCCTCTTCTTCGGCTACTTCATCGACTACACGTTTCTTGCTGTGGCCACGATGACCACGTGCATCATCATATTCCTCATCCTCATAGTAGTCTTCATCCTCAGCATGGGAACCTGCTGGTGGGGCAGATGTAGTGGCGGTTCTTTGTACGGGATATTGGAATTTATTCTTGGCATTAACGGGTACAGGTCTGGCAATACGAGGTGGAGCTCTAGGACGAGCATAAACGGATGAAGGATTAGCCTTGGGTGTTACAAATTCCTCTAAAGGTTTAGGTGTTGTTTTGATTTTGGGTGGTGCATCTTCATCGGCAGCTGCTTCATCTTGATCGGGTATTTGAGATTTAGGTTTTTCATATTCATCCAAATCATCCAAATCACTAGCAGGGGAGGCTGTGGTAGAACGTTTTTCATTAATACGTCTACGGCCGCTGGAACGACGAGGTGTTTCGACAGGTTCAATGGGTTCATCAGCAGGCAAAGCAGCCGGTTTACGACGTCCTGTCAAAGGACGATCATCACTAAAACTACGTCTTTCATCGGCTGCAGGTCGGGCAGCTAATGTTCCTGGTTTACGGCCACTTAGTTTACGTCTTTCAGCTGCAGAAACTAGTGCTGGTTTACTACGAGATTTAGTTAGTGGTCGACGATCCGTATCATAATCATCTTCGGGTTCCACATCATCACGTACACGATCACGACCATGTGGACGTCTAGATGAAATTGCAAAATGTTTGCGATTTATTAAGGTTTTGATATAAAATTAACGAACGAATTACCTGGGTTTTTCATCAGCAAAAGAACGTTTCTCATCCTCATAGTCATCTTCGTAATCGGCTACCACTGGTTTACGATGACGTGGTCTCTGTTTGCGTCTTCTATTGGCACGTTCCTCATAATAATCATCATCATAATCTTCCTCTTCATAGTAATAATCATCCACCGGGCGACGGTTTGAGGGTCTTCTAAGAGGTCTTAAAGGTCTAACAGGGCGCCTACGTTGTGTTGGTGGTGGTTCTGTAGTTGTAGTGGTAGTTGAGGTGGTGGTAGTAGCCATATACAAGTCATCGTTTCTAAGGGATTAAATAGAGTTAAGAATATCATTTTACTTGATGTTTTCTTTAAGACCCTCACCTATTCCAATAATTAACTGAACCCTCACAATCGACATCGGATACGAAATGACAAATAAATGTTCTCTGATCAAAAGCTGTAAAATTGGCACATAAAAAGTCGTGACGTATACCATAAACACAATGATGATAAAGCTGGAATTTATAAAACAAAAATAGAATAGACAATATATACAATTAGTTCCATTATAAGATTTTTTATTTATTTAAAAAATTAATTCCCATCTTTTAAACAATAACACTCAGTTTCCAATTGTTTAAAATTTACAACAGTTTCTAGGCCAAGATCAAAATAAATTAAAGTTGGAATATGTTGCATACAACTCACACGAATATTCCAAGTGTTATAACTACTTATGTTAATTTAAAATTTAGTAAGTAATATTAATGTGTAGACTTTTTGGAGTTGAACATTTTGTTTTGAATTAACTACAAAAAGATAATGTTGCGTGTTTTATAGAAATTATCTGCATTAATTTTTTAGAGTTTTTGGGAATATAAAAAGGTCAAGGTTATGGTAATTGTATTCACTAAGTGATATCCACTAATAATGATCACTTTGCATCACACTTACCTGACATTTATATTCTATGGAAGCATAGAAACCATCATGTAGACCATCACATTTAAAATGGATCTCATCATCGGGGGGAGTTGAAGATAAAAAGGGATAACTTGATAAATTGTAACTGAAATTTATAAAATTAAAATAATTTATTAATAAATTTTATAATAAAAAGATAATTGTATCGAAATTCTTTGATATTGTATTATTTTGTTACCCTCTAAGTTCTCGAGGTAAATTTGGATCCCAAATGTAATCAATTTGTGGTATACCAGTCAATCTAGAGTCTTTAGTAGAGGTGGTATTTGTAGCTGAGTGTTCGGACTGAAATAAATAAAAGAATTAATTAATTAAGATTGACAATTATTTAAATTATGAGTCATCTGGTGGTCAAGATCGATCATATGATACCCTACATCATGAAGTATGAGCATACAAATGCGGAAAGGGGACTTACATTAGACCTGTGGCCAATTGTAGACCAACACTTTTACTAAATACTTAGGAATACGATCGAAAAAATCTTAACACATACATATATAAAATTAAAAACCAGAAAACGGTTGATCTTAGAGTTTTGATAGTTTTTTAGTTTAATTCTTCTAACTACTAATTAAGAACTTGTAGATCTCTTCCGGTAATCGTTTCATTTGAGATTTGTTAGTTTTTTCAGCCACTCTTTTGGAACAATATTTTGGATCACCTCTTTGGTCCTCTTTAATTCTCATTTCACAAAAGTCCAATATCTCTTCACTAATCAAATGGCCTGATGGCGGACTGACATGTTTAAATCGACTCAGAACGTGATTCTGAGTCGAATGGTATACTTTAAGGCGGGTTAGGAAGAATTTTTCTGGTTGCGTTACAATATTTGCACAAATACATACATAATACCTCAACCACCTAAGGTGGTGTAGGTTACAAAAATAAAATATTATTTTGACCTTTGAACTTTCGATCTAAAATAACTCACAATATATCATTTTTAAAATAATGTCCTTGATTTCAAAACTATACTTAAATTAACTTTTTATTTTCTATAGCTTAGGAGTTATTAATAATTGGGTTTTATTTTTGTCCATTACTCTTAAACTAAATAAGGCTCCAACTTGAAATTTAATATCCATATGGAGAAAATGTAGGTAATGAATATCATTGAAATCGGAAATGTCAAATCCTATTGCTGTCCGCTTTGACTTGGAATCACTCATATCAAGGACTGAAACTTTTATGCTCTAAACAATTTAAAATATGCGCTTATAACATGTATCATAAAATATAAGATATGCCTCAAAACTATGAAAAACGTGCATTAAAAATTGAAAATATGAACAACAGAATATATTTTTTTCTAATATTATTTACTACAAAGGAATGCACAGTGGGATAGAATCGATTTTTTGGTAATAAATCTGTAAATTCTGATCGGATTTTTGGATTTTCAAAAATTTGGTAGAGGCATGGCAGAGGATTGTACAATGTTAAGTTTGAAAGGGAAGCGCAACAAACCTCTCAGGTGCTTAACTGACATAACTCTTCGTTATATAGAAATTTAATATCTTTTACAGAACCGAAACGTATTTTTGCTCAATTTATGTTGTTATGACTATTTTACATCCTCAATAGTACAATTTTTTTGAAATTTTCCGTAAATTCCCAGCAAAAATTTTGCTTGTCATGTAATGAGTTAAGAAGCTAATATAATGGCACTTCACTACATACACATTAGATGAGTAACTCATTATTTTAACACGGCGATGTCATTTCCGAAAGTCATTACTTAGATGTCTTTATAAGAACTAATTACTTTGAAGCTATTCAATAACTTATTAATTTGAAAGTCATTATTAGCCAAACGAATAGTAACTAGTTACATTATCGATTATAAATAAGTACTGAAATATGGAAAAATAAACATATGATCTCAATTAAGTTACATATCAGGTAAAAGTAAGTGCTTGCTAATCTACTTTCATGTAATGCAGAAAGTATGTTGTTATCATTGAAATGTAACTGCATCATCAACTACATGATATTACCAAGTTTTTGCTGGGTTAGTAAACCTAACTTTGAACCCCCTCTGCTATGCCAACCCGATCAGAACTTACAGATTTATTTCCAAAACTTTCGATTCTGCCCCACAGTGTTACCATTACTAATGAATTCATATTAGATCAACACAAAATAGTTGTTATTCATATTCATATTTTATTCACCAAAATGAAGTCTATTCACCAAAATGTAGTATCAGCCCTGCTCATATCACTTCTGAAAATAAACCGATTCTCAAACAACTTCCTAGAACTGTTTAAAAAGCTTTTATAAAAATTTCAAAAGGTGCAAACGGGTTTTTCAAAGTACTAACTATTTAAAAATTGGATTCTATTAAATGTTGTATAATTTCTCCCCCTAGTATATAGATTAACAAGTTACAGGAACTACAAGAATTTCCCACTGTGAGATAAATTCTAAACATAATTTTTTAAATTTCTTTAAATAAAATTTTCTAAAATATCTAACAAAAGCTCTCACGTAATCGCGGTGATCAAACAATACATTAACAAACAAATCAAATTAAAAGAATTTTTCTCTTTCTATAATAAAAGTCAATGACTTTAAAAAAAACCTAAAAAATTAAACAAAGAATTAATAGTGACAACTATGAAAAAATAACGCCGCTACGTGAGAGGGTTTAATAATGAATTTTACTTTCGCCTTAAATAAATTTTTTTTCATTAACCTTTTACGAACATTAACACCAAATTAACTAGAGGGTATACGAAAACCAAAACCAAAAAAGGTTATGTATGTAAGTGGAACAAATAAATAAATAAATGTTTACTATGAAGAAGAAAGAAGCTTTAAAAAATATAACAAAAATAATTAAAATTTAACAAAAAATAAAGTTTAACTACTTGGCATAAGTGATTAAAGTAGAAAAAAAATGAAAAACATAAATCATTTAAGAACCTCCATATATTATTTAAAATCAAGAAAAACACTTTTAATTTCAAAAATATGTTTCACACTACAAAAAAGTTGTTACAATTTTCTTAAGTTTGAAAAAATAACAATCAAATTTTAAATAATGATGATGGTATTTACCTTTTCCTCCTTAGCCTCAGCTACTGTTTCCCCTTCCGCTGTTGCAGCAGCATCTGCATTTGATGTTGCTGGTGTTGTGGATGTTGTTTTTGATGTAGTGGCAATGGAAACTTTTTTAAATGGTGCCGCAGCATCAACATTGACTATGATTAAAACTAAAAAAACTGTAAGAAAGAAATAGAAAAAAAAACACAAACATTAAGAAACATTAATAATAACAGCAACAACAAAGATAGAGGTTATGAAAAAAAAAATAAAACTAACAAAAACGTTTAATAAAAAGGTTGATTGAAATAATAATAATAGTAAATGATTTTAATGATGAATGTTGTTGATTGAAGACATGATATTGAACTTGACTTGTAACCGAAAGCATTAAACAAAGTGTTTTATTAACGGTTTTTGTTTTTTTTTTCTTATACGATTATTGACTCAAGGTCATTTGTTAAGTATTTGATAAACGTTGTTTGAATGTCTTTTTTTCAAAAATCCCCACAATTGTTGCTAAAATTTTAAATTTGTAACATTTCAAAATATTTATGTCATAATATTTTTTATTGTGTGTCAATGGAACGTGATATGGTAGATCCTATAGGAAATTAATTTTAATAAAAGTTTCATTTAGCAAAATCTTTCATGTAGAAAATATGATTTAAATATTACCTTTATATATAAAAGAGTAACGGTACTGACTGACTGACTGATTCATCATCCCACAGCCCAAACGGCTGAAGCTAGAGAGACGGAATTTAGAACATAGGTAGGCCTCCCACTGTATAGATCTTCTAAGACGAGATTTTTGGAAATTCCAATGTTTAGGGGGTAAAAACGGGTAAAATCGGTAACTATATAACTCACAAACTAATAAAAGTTCAATAGTTGCCGTTAATCACATAAAAAATAATCGGAAAAAATTCAAAATCGGCCGTTTTAGGGAGAAAACTGTAATTTGGTACTTTTTTTTTGGCACCATATGTATTTTTGGTTCGTATTCATAACTTATCAAAAAATGAAAAATACGAATTTGGTACTTTTTAGAAATTCAAACGTTTAAGGGGTAAAAATTATGGCTTTTTTTTAGTATTTTTTTTTTCAAAAAACATTTTTTATATTTATTGAAATATTCATATAAGTATTTTAATATGGGATACCACTACAATTTAGAAATTTATTGGAATACAATTTTTGATACTTAGATGGGTGAAAACAAAAGTACCAAAAAAAGGGGTAAAGGCTGGAAATTGCATTTTATTTAAACTTAATAATGAAATTTCTATTACATTAACCATAGAAACATAAAATGAAGAAAATTAAGTCCTATATAGATAAGAATTCACAAGAGTGGATTTGTGGTACTTAAAGATTACATGGTCCTGTGGGTAAGAATTCACAAAGCGGACTTTGTGGTACTTTATTCTTTTTCTATTGATACTTTTTGCATTTTCTGTAATATTTAACCTAGAAACATGAAATTAAATACGTATTGTTAGATATTGGAAAGAATCCAGAAGAGGGGACTTTGTGGTACTTTTTCCTTCTTCTAATGTTACTTTTTGATTTTTTTATAGTTATGAACCTAGAAACAAGATATTAGGAATATGTGGTCTTCAGTTTATAAGAATCCATAAGAGGGGACTTTGTGGTACTTTTTTGTTATTTGAATGGTAGTTTTTGAATTTTTTTATAATAATTAACCTAGAAACGTGAAATTAAGAACACGGTGTGCTAAGTGAAGGATAATCCATAAGAGAGAACTTTGTGGAACTTTTTTGTTATTTTAATGGTACTTTTTGAATTTTTTATAATCATAAACCTAGTTTGTATAATATGTTTTTATGCAACAAAAAAACCCGTGCAACGCAGGGTCGATCAGCTCGTGGTTTTTATTGGATCTTATACTTCTGACTTTAGCCTCTTAAAATATCATTTTGCAAAGTTGTACCAATTTTTTCCTTTTGTTCTGAATTTGAACTTAATGTTTAATTTGTTGTGATATTATGCATATATTTACTCTGATGTTTGCCATTCGAAAAAAAAATTTGTTAAATATTTTTCTGTGTTTATTTGCAGAATATATTGAAACATATTTTGAAAACTTCTTGTCTGATTATATTCAAAACTGTATAAAATATTTGAATTAAAATTATCTTCGAGCCTTTCTTACATTACTTTTTAACAGTTATGGAGATATTGAACCCATTTTCTGAAAAAAAAAATAATTCTGCAACAAAATTTAAAAGTCAATAGGGCACTGAAATTAAAAACAAATAATTTCATACACAAATTTTAATGTTGTAAAATATTCCACGAAACGTATGTACTGACAGATTTTTTACAGCTTCTTGGTCAAAATATGTATGTTGATGATACTCAAGTTGCGGCAAAAGAAGCAAGTCATTTGTTACATAGTATTGGAATCAAGAGAGATCTATTCTCTAAATTATCCAGAGCCAAACTAGTGAATAGATATTGAATTTTTTTTTGAAAAGAGAGATTGAAAAGGACCAAAAATATTGAAGATTTTAAAAGAAGATGGACAGATTGCTCCAAAAGAGTGGCTGAAACAACTATCAAATCTCAAATGAAAGGGTTACCGGAAAAGTTTTTCACTTCACAAATAGTGTTTAGAAGAATAAAAATTATATTTTTCTATGACCTTTAGTAGGGAACACCAGACGAACATCACCATTTCTGATTTCGACGAAATTCGGTATACACACTCATTATGTCAATACAAAATTTGAAGTTCTTCAAAATTTTCAAATTCTTTATAGTTTAGATTTTATTACGGTTCAAAGTTCATTTTTTTCAGAATTTTTTCATAAATACATGAAATTTAAATCAATCCTATTTGTCCGTTTTAAATAATCTTTGCTTCAATTTAATGATTAATGAGTCCAGTTTTTACATATATTTCTGAAATTTACATTTTTTAAAAGAAATAGATAATTAAATTGATATTCGTCCTTATATCAAGGATCTTTAAAAAAACATGTCCCTCCAATTTTATAATTTTTCCAAAAAATGTTCCCTAAAGACTTGGCATTAACATAAAAAAAAAATTAGAGTGAGACCATGAGGGTATGCTGAGAAAATTAAAATTTATTAAAAAAGCTCATTTATTTCAGCAATAATTTTATATTTTTCATCGAAATCGGAGTGGTACACAGAAAAAAATATTTCAAATTATTTTTTAATAAAATTATTAACTAAATTTGTATNNCTGGGTCATTAAATTATTAACTAAATTTTGTATTGGAGTTTAATTATATTATTTATTAATATAATTAATTTTCTAATTGATATAAGTTTATATTTTAAATAATTTGAGAGTTCTTGCAAAAAATATAAAGAAAAAATAATTTTTTTCTATAAAAATCTAGAAATAAACTTGTGGGTTTTTAAGAAAAAGCAGTAATAATAAAATCAATTATTGTAGTTATTAATATTATAATTGTGATGATTAGAGCAAAATCAATTAAAAATTAATTAATATTACAAATTTAGTAATTGAAATCGATTACTAAGTTTTTAATTGTATATATGTTAAGATTTTTTCGATCGCGCTCCTTATTTCGTTAATATTTTAATTCTACAACAATAAAATTTGCAGCTCGAATCAATTAGAAATTTCATACGCCGCACCAAAAAGGTACACAAATACAATGGAAAAGTTCGTTGTTTCAATGGAAAAGTTCGTATATTGTAACAAAGCACTGTTACACATTAATATTAAAATTTAATGTACAATTTTATTGGCTCAACATATTCGTTAAATAATTCCATTGAACAGTCCACTGATTTCAATGAACCTATACTTTGTCTCAATGAAACTATATATTGAAAATATATTGTAATTATGAGATTGTACTTTTGATTTTTACTTTATTTCAATTAAAATTGTTAACAAAAAAGCGTTTGTTTAAAAAACTTTTTAGGGGTTTATTTACATAAGTCGATACCCAGCTTTGCAATTTGAGAACTTAAAAAAAATTTATAATAAACTAAAAATTAGCAAAGTTTTGATAGGGCTTGTCGGCAGACCTTTGCCCCAAGCTCCTAGCGATTTATAGAATTATAATTTTTAGAGACTCACAAGAACTACCTACATATAAAATTTCTTTTCTGTCATATCATATATGAAATTTTGGTGATTTAAAAAAAAAAAACATATACAAGATGCCCAACTTCGTAGGGCTATCCACTAAAAACAGCTCAACTCCGACCATGTAGAATTTTATTGCAGTATGTCTGTCTAACGGTTTAAAAAATACAGAATTATTTCCATAAAATCGTTTGTATAAATGGATAACTAAAATAATTCATTGATTCAATATATAAGTTCGTTGAATAATGCTCTCTCTTGTACCATGTATGTTAATACATTGAATCAACGAATAGTACATTGAGTTACTAATTTTAGTTATATATATTTTTTTTAATTTAAAAAGAAATAAATTTAATGAATGGTTTCAATGTTTTGTTTATAACAGCATTAATTTCCTTAAATGTTTTCATTGAAACAACGAATTGGTCTATTATATTAATAAATTCTTTCAAAAAACTTATGGATATCATTCTAGAATTTAACCTTTATTACTTTATGAACAATTCGACATTGAATTATTTAATTATACTTCTTAGTATCTAAATTAAAAAGACATTATAATATTTTTCAAATACCTGCAGTTATAAACGTCCATCGTTTAACATTCTTCATTGTTGACAACTCCTCAGGTTAAGAGTAGTAACCACAGAAACCTGTAAAAATAAATTATAAAATAAATTTGTTAATAAACAATAAATAACATTATTATTTTTTAAAGCTAAATAATTTATATATTTTAAGGTTATGTTTGTTAAATTAAAACACCCACAATAAAATTAAATAAAGTGAAAAATGGCTTTAACTGTAATTATGGTTATTAAGTTATTGTCTGCAAAAAAATTTAACATAATTCTTAAAAAGTCATTGATCTTTAAATTTATTTTTCTTATTTAAAGTTAAGTTTTAAAAAATTGTATAATTTTGTGTATTTATTGCTGCTTGAGGAAGATGTCCACAAAATGTAGTTTCTTTGTTTATTTGCAATATTTGAATATGAATTCGTTGACTGTTTTTTTTTTTGCATAATAAAAAAAATTGTAAAACGTGTTTAACCCTTTAAAAGCGAGAAAAGGAAATATTCTTTAAGGTAGAAATGTTATAATTAAATAAAAATATATTTTTAAATTTATTAAAAAACGTATTCAAAGCATAGTTTGAATGTACTGTTCGTAATAACGTTAATTTTATTTAATTTTAACGAATGTTTTTATTGAAATGACGAATATGAACATTAAGTTAATAAATTCTTTGCAAAAGATAATGTATTTTATTGCAAGAATGGAAAACAATATATTTTAAAAAATTCAACTTTTTATTTATTTATTTATTCATTTTCCTCTTACTATTTTTAAAGAGAAATATACTCTTAAACTATTTGTTATTTTTTGAATGCTAAATATTTAAAATAAAGTATCTTCTCTAAAAAAAACCTGCTTACTCATAGTTGTCTGGAAAAACACTAGTAAATTCTTGAAAAAGTCTCTTAAACTTTGGCCCTTTAAAGCAAATGGGTTAAGAAACTTCTTGAAGTGTTTAGTGTTGAGTTTTTCAAGTGGTACTTTTAGTAGTTGGTTTCTTGGTTTTATATTTTTTTCATTTAAATTATCATTTTATTTTATTTGTAAAAAGCTTTTTTTAGTGTTTGTGTGAGTGTCTGTTTGTTTGTGTCTTGCATATTTAATTAGTTTTTAATTTAATATTTTCATCATGTTTGTTCATGTTGCTGTTGTTTGGTTTATTTATTTTTCGTTTAAGGTGATTTTTTGTTGCATTAAAACCGCAAACAAATTGTTAAATTTTGTGGAATTATTATTATTTTTTTCTTTGTTTCAGTTATAAGAATATTAATAAAAAATAAAAAAAACACCAAATAAAGAACTTTATTAACTTTTAATGATTACTTTACCGAATGAGTCATTTTGTCATAAGAGCAGGAGGGTGAATTTTGTAAAAAAATAGTTGTGCAAATTGTATATAAAATTTAAGGTTTTCAAAAGTGAAGTGAATGTGTTACACGAATTGATTTGAGACATTCACTTCTTGTTGGCATATTTTAAAAGTTGTATTGTTTTATGGATTTGTTATTTAATGACTACATATTACTTCATAGCTGTAATAGTAAGAACAGTAAATTGTGTACTATTTAAAGATCCTTTTTATAACATAAAATAAATCAGAGGTGTACATATGTATATATGTTAATGATTTCATAGTCTCACTGTTTTAGTTCTTTATTGGTTTATTATAAATGTTATTTATTGTTTTCGTTATAGAACTGGCCATAGTGGAGTCAATCACAATATTTTTTGAGGAGGACTTAAGCTTTCAGAAAAATGATCTAGTAGTTACCTTGTGATAACACGACACTATCTCGAGTATATAAAAGTTCAAAAGAATCGTATCTCCTAAACTATTGCTCGAATCAAATTGAATTGCATAGTAGAGCACTATTTAGTGGTCACCCTGTGATAATACAAGACAGGGCATGAAAGTTCACTATCTTGAGTATGTAAAAGTTAAAAAATCCTAACTTCTACAAATTAAGTTCGATTTTAATTATTTTTATATTTTTATAAAATGATTGATAAAGCTTACCTCCCACCTAAGTTATATCTCACAGTTAAAAAGATGTTAAACATTAAGTTTTTGATTTTTATCCTCGACTCTTTTTTTCAAAAGTAGTGATTAATTTTATTTAGAAATTAGAATTTTTGTCATAAAATAGGATTTCGAATAAAAATAAACATCCATAGAGTAACAAGAGATGAAACTAATTATAAAAAAGCTAAGTCGGTTGTCAAAAACCTAACTCATGCAATAACAAAATACATGTAATCAAATATATTTTATTGTTGCGAAAAGAAAATAAAAACACATTTTTTGTACAAAACAAATTTTTTTTTTAATTAACAATCGGGAATTTCGTCTCTATATGTTACTCTATGGTTACGTCTTTCAATATTAATTTTGTTTTATTTTTATATCAAAATAATTTTTTTTTGTAAAAATATTATTAAATTGGTTAAACGTAGATACAACCGAGTAAATAAAAAAAACCAACATTTTTTAAATTGAATTTGGGATCAAAATCGTTATTTTTCATAACTTTAGAGTCTACATTAGACAAATTTTTATCAAGACAAACGTCAAAAAATTGTCGGGATAAAGATTTGTCTAATGTAGACAGAATATATCAGTATAATTGCAGTGTTAAAAGAAAATTGTCAGCGCTCGAGCTCTGACAACTTTGTCTTGATAATGTCTGGTAAAAGACGCCTTCTTGGTTGTTGTTGATACTTTTTACATGGTTTATTATGATATACGTTTTCCCCTATAATTGACAGAGATAAAAAATTATCTGCAACTCAATCAAAAATTTGACGTTTGTCTTGATATAAATTTCTCTAATTTAGACTCAATGTAATGGATAACATACAAGATTAAAGAACATTTTCCGAGTCCAGGTGGGTCATTTTCTTATTTTTCATTAAAAAATTTAACCAACCGAAAGCAAAGTGACCAATTTTGACATTTTTGTTCGAATCGTTTGATATACAGAAACCCAATTTTATATGAAAACACTTACGTTTTCGTTCGACTCATTGTTCGCAGAGAAGTGTGTTAGAGCAACCCAAGTTAGTTTTCCTTTGCGTAGAAGTCTAAAGAAAGCATTCGTAAGACATTCACTTATTAAAATCGAATTAAATTTATTATTTTTTTTTTAATTTATTTTGTAAAAGAATAAAGAGAAATATTAAATTTAAAAAGGACTTGGCAAAAATTGAATAATTTGTTTCAAACAATTCAAAAAATAATATGTTTTTCTTCAAACAAAAGCTATTGAATTATATTTTTAGGAATGGTGATATCCAGGGAAACCATATTATGCACTAAAAAATGGTTTTAATGTGGATTAAATATGCAATAAAAGGCGAAAATATGCTCTAAAAACGAGAAAATATCAACTTATGAAACAAAGATTTCTTATATTTTTTATCAAAATTATCATATTGATCCCTAATTTGGTCTATAATTTGGAGCATCTGTCATCGACGTATCAAGTGTCTTTCAGCTTTAAGGTTCAGCTACATAGAGTACTTTCGCTTCAACAGCAAATGACAGTTGCAGGAAAAATTCATGCCTTTATAACGTACCCTCTATATTAGCCTTGTTCTTGTTCGCACATGAACAAATCGTCGGCAAAGAAATGCACACAATTTTTTCCTTTTTGTATTGAGTGGGCAGAACATTTGTCGAACAAATCATAATTTTTTGTTTGACGACAGTGTCACTTCGATACTTTTACATTCAACGCCTCTTCTTCCGCATACAAAATGACGTTTAATGTCAGACANNAGTACTTCAAAGATGAAAAATATTCAACTTTGAAGTACCGACGTACGTAAATACATTTTGTCAGTTGATTTATTCTTATTTTAATATTTTTTTTGATTAGTCGAAAATTCTTATTTGGAATTCATTATTTCAACAGAGAACATAATTTAATTTTTTGCATCTTTATATTTTATATAAATATAATTTATATAATTTATTCGTTGCTTAACTGGGCGTCGCAGTTGAAGCGAAAGTATTCTATGTCGATGAGCCTTTATAACAAAAACAATTTTATCATAACTGACATTTTTCATACATAAAACATACATGTGTAAAAATCACAAAAATATTTTCGAGGTTAGGGTTCGATATGCTTTCATTAAAAAATATTGTTTTTACAACATTAACTAAAATCATAATCTTCAATTTTGTTGCTACAAGACATTGTTCGTAATGATAAAATGGTATCCATTAAAGTTAATTAATTTCAAAATTTATTATTTTCTTATTTTTCTTTCTTGAAATAACAAATTATTCTTAAAATGACAAAATATGCTCTAAAAGCGTTAAATATGCCCTAAAAATAACAAAATATTAATGCATATTTATGCATTAACAATTGCCAAATGCAATAATATGCAATTAAGGGTAAAAAATGCAAAAATATGCACTAACAATTCTATGCCAAAATGATTTATTTGTCATGAAATGGATAAATATTTTATCAATGACTTCATTCAACGTCCAGGAAAAAACATGCAATTGCATATTTTGGTTTCCCTGGTAATAACATAAAGTAAGAGAAATATTATTGCTTTAAATTGGGTTAAACATACTATATAGTATTATTGTAAAAGTTTTTAGATTTAATTTTATTTTTCCTTAATATTTTAAATTATACATATTAAAATGTTAAGAAAGGGCCAAGAACACATATATCATTTTTCCTTTCCCTTCCGAATGGACTTTTATATTTTCTTTAATAGGAAATTGAGGAATTTGTTGAGACATAATTTACAAAGTATTTATTATACTAAATGTGTTTATAGTTATATTTTGATTGCAAGAACAACAAATGGTCGAAGTATAAAAATTTAAAATATATAATAAAAAATAATAATCAACATCCGCTTTACTTGTACTAATATTATATCACTGAATAATATATTTACTTCTGGCAAAGAAATTAATAACAATATAATACCAATTAGTTTTTTTTATATAAAAAATAATTAAATAAATCGATTTTCTTACAATGACATCCACTTTATATAACAAGTTCATTATAAATTTATTGAATACTTATATTTTCAAACTGTTATTTTAAATAAAACCATTATAACAATGACTATAAGCTCAATTAAATAAATGTAAAAGCAATAAATATATATTTTGTATTTATTTAATTATGGCCAATAGTTATTATATAATAACAATGACTAATAAACATTAATAAAGTTAAATAAATAATATTGGTATTTTATAATAAATATTAAAAAAAAAAATAATAATAAGAGTTAATATAAGGAAAAATAAATATTGGCATCAGTTACAGAAAAAAATTAATAAAAAAAAATTTAATAAATATTATTTAAACACTTACTTTCATTTGCTTTTGTATAATTATTTACAAAAAACAAAAAAAAAAAAAAAATAATAATAATAATAATAAAAAGATTTCCGAATATTAAAAATTCAAATTTAGACAATACAATGCCAAAATAATTATGAAATGTTAGTTGTAAAGTCTCTTTTTGTTAAAATTAATAGTAGCTGCTACATTGTGTTGTATTTTGGACGGTTTTTTTTTCAAAAAGGTGGTTGGAAGTGGGTGTAGGTTTTTAAGTTAAGGTGTAATACAACCTTGTCCAATCTTATTTGTTTGCTTTACAATAATTTGTAGCATAATAAAATAGCCAGAGCTTTAAAGGGATTTGTTTATCGTGATTGCATTTTGAAATTAAAATATTTTACTCTGACAAAAATTTTATTCGAGTGTAATTTTTTTCTTTTTCTCTATAAATACAAAAAGTAATATTATGCAATTAATTTAAGGATACTTTTTTGGTTTACACTTTAAAACACCATAACGTATGGTGAAAGAAATTAACCAAAACAGTTGAAACGAGAGAAGAAGGTATAGTCGGTCAAGACCGACCATATGATACCCTACACCATTGCCTATGTGTACCAAAATTCGG
>MINK01187615.1:0-11105 GCA_001735545.1 Phormia regina
AAATTTCTCATCTACGTTTTCTCCACCCCTTAACATAATGTTGGAAATAACATTTCATTTCCGTTATTCTGCCGACGTTATTTCTTATGTTAGGAAATAAAAATTTGTTTGTGGAGACGTAGAGTTAACAATACATCACTAAATATTTAACAAATGGAATGTAAATTACGTTAAGTATTGTTATCTATATACTCAAGATTATTTTTAATATAACATTTGTGTTAATAGTTTTTCATTTGTTTTAGGATCAAGAAATCTGAACTCTTTAGTTGCATTAGAGTATTCAACATGTAATAATTCCTATTCTGTTGAGATATATTATAGCTTAACAACCAAAATAAATTTTAAATGTTTTAATGTAACCTTACACCTTGACTACTCCTTTTCAGGAATGCAACTTTCTTTCCCTTTACAAGTAAAGAATTATTTCGAAATTTGGTACCATTATCCAATTTATTTCGAAAGTAAAACAATATACATATAAAAAATAATGTACAATATATAGGGGGATTCACAATGTGTGCTATCATGTCGTATTGACATAAAATTGTGAATACCTCAATAGTTTACATGATTTAATACAGTAAAATATATTTGGGGGATTTACAATGTGTGCTATCATGTCGTATTGTCATAAAATTTTACAAAAGAAAAGCAATAATAATATTTTTTAATCATTGAAAAATTTTATGAATTTTATGACAATACGACATGATAACACACATTGTGAATGCCTCAATTGTACTTAAAATTTTCACACGAATGGAAACAAATATCCA
The DNA here is from genome assembly GCA_001735545.1 of Phormia regina. Lineage (NCBI taxonomy): Eukaryota > Metazoa > Arthropoda > Insecta > Diptera > Calliphoridae > Phormia > Phormia regina. Next base: position 780 of record MINK01187615.1, read on the forward strand.
ATAAAAAATGTTACGTTAATGAAACGTTTTTAACTTCTTTTATTTTCATTTAATAAAAACATTAAGTTGTTGGAGCAGTTTTGAACCTTTGGTTAAAACCTTGGGCAACAAGTCTTGTTTTATATTTTGTAATGTTTCCAATCGAGTCGGATTTTATTTAAAAAAAAGAAACATTTGCATGTAATTGATTTGCGAGCTTCAGAAATATGAAATAAATCACACATAATATTTTGTGCTAAAGTTCATCCACTGCTCTTTATCTGTTCTCTTATGATTTTCATCAAATGTTTTTGATTCACTTAAATCTTTGGCAACTATTATTTGAAATCATTCCGGTATTTTGCCCTTTGTAGATCTAGTTTATCTTCTTGAAATTTGTATTAGTCGATTTATAATTTCTACTTCTAAATCAGTATCATCCGAATAACATTTTCATGAATTTTTTTTCATTTTGATCATTTCAATCACCTAAGTTAATTTATTTATTATCAAATGCAAATAGATTAACTGCAATATCATTAGTTTTATTTAAACAATTTTCATTTAGTATTTTATAATCACGACTTACTGTGATATGATACTTGTCAGTGCCTTCACCTTAATAACATTATTGACTGACTTTTTTAATGTTTTTCTTTTATTCTAAGATATGGTGGTATAATACCTCCGCGTGCTCAAGATCTGCACAGATCCCAAATAGCCAATGTATTTGAACGATGTTTGCATGAAGCAAATGTAAAAAGCGAAGATATCGATGCTATTGCCGTTACGACAAGGCCAGGTATATGTTATATATTATTTAGATATACGTACATACAAATTTTAATGTTTCTGTTTATAATAAAATTAAAATCGTTAATTTTATTTCAAGGTTTACCTTTAAGCCTATTAGTTGGTTTACGTTTTGCCCGTTATGTGGCTCGTATGTTTAATAAACCTTTGGTACCGGTACATCATATGAAGGCTCATGCTTTACAAGCTCGTATGGAGTATGATATACCATATCCTTTTCTTTGCCTTTTAATAAGTGGTGGCCATAGCCAATTGTGTTTTGTAAAATCAGCAGAAGACTTTCTGCTGTTAGGTGAAAGTTTGGATGATGCTCCCGGAGAAGCATTCGATAAAATAGCTCGACGTTTAAGACTTTATATAAATCCTAAATATAGTAAATGGAATGGTGGCCAAATCGTAGAAGATGCCGCAAAAAATGCCACTAATCCTGAGGCATTTGAATTCCCTTTGCCTTTAGCACGTATGCGTGATTGTAATTTTAGTTTTGCTGGTATTAAAAACAATTCATTTAGAGCAATTAAACGTCAAGAGCTTAAAGAAGGTAAGTTGATTAGTTCCTATATTTTTTATGAGTGAGCCCGAGTTTACACACAACAATTTTTCATGTTCATAGGGGAGAGAGAAGAAGAGAATACTAAACTTTTACATTCTCTTTACCTTTCTCGTCTACAAAGTCAGAATTGCGGCAAGAAAAATTGCAGTGTGTGAACTCCGACTAACATAAAGTTTATAAAATCATAATTTTTAATTGTTTTCCTCCCTATCCAGGTTGCCCCGCAGATTCTGTTATTACAAATTATGCAGATTTCTGTGCAGGTCTCTTGAATGCAATAAGTCGCCATTTAATGAATCGAACTCAAAGAGCTTTAGAATTTTGTATAGAACGTAATTTTTTCGGTGATGGTCCTCGTTCATTAGTAGTATCTGGCGGTGTGGCTAACAATGATACAATATACAATGACATTTCTTACCTAGCCGAAAAATTTGAGTGCAAAACATATCGGCCTTCTAAAAAATATTGCTCGGATAATGGTGTTATGATTGCCTGGAATGGTATAGAGCAAATATTAAGAGACCATAATTGTATGAGATGGGATTATAATGCCATAGATATACAAGGTAAAGCTGTGTTAGGTAAGTCCTTAATAGATGACGTTGCTGCTGCAAGTATAAAATGTAAATGGATACATCCCATCAGAAGCTGACAGTAAATAAAAACAATTGAACATGTATTTCTTTATCTCGCGACATTTATAAATTTTTTGTTATTTTAAACATAAAAATTAGATACATAATAAATATTATTAAATAATACACATTAGAACACTAAAACGGAATAAAAAATATGCATATGAAATAAAAAATTTACTTAACGTTCATAGTAAACTCTATAGTATAATGTTTTTGATCGCCATATACTGTAGCTATTGTCAAATTTTAAGAGATAAACACCTTCTCCTGGATAAATGTGAGAGCCCACATAAACCTCATTGAAACATTCCCGTCGATAAATCGGCACAATAATTGAAATTGGTGGCTTTATGGAGGAATTACTCGTTAAACTGCTACGATCATTTGCCAATGACCCACATTCTAGATCTTCATTGGTAGATAAATAATCTTCATCTAAAAATTCGTCATCATCATCACTGTCGCTGACATGAACTGTAACTTCCTGAGTAACCGGCTTACTCCATTCGAAGTAAATACCAAAACCAATGTCGTAATTATCAGTAGCAAATTCCCAAAATATTGATTTTCCATTAACATTAGTGGGTACACGAACCTTATTGTTTTAATAAAGACAAATCGTTATTTTATATTTTTTTCTTTACAAAATGTGAATTGAAAACTTACAGTTACCGTATCACCATGTCCTATAGTTATAACGCCATCTCCATCACCAGCTGATACTTCCGCTTTAAATTCTTCAATATCTGGTCTAGTCCATATTTTAGCTGGTTGTATTAAAACATAATCGTCATCATCATTATTATGCAATTGTTGTTGTTCATCATAATTTTGCTGCTGGTTATCTATAGATAATTTGGCTAATTCCTTGTTTAAATCATCTTCACTATTCTGTTGTTTGGCACTGGAAATGGCATCGGTTCCATCTCCAATAGTAGTTGATGTATTATTATTTGTAGGATTTTCTTTAGTATCATTATGACTTTGCATGTGTAGTTGCTGCATATACTGATGATAGTGTTCTTGCTGTAACTGATGTATGAGTACAGCTTGCTGTTCAGGATTTCCTGGAAATTGCATTTCAGCATACGTCTGAAAATAAAAAGTATTGTTTAAAATCGAATTATATATGTTGTACTTAATTCAATTAGAAATATTTCTATGTTTGTTAAGGTTCATAGAGTTTTGATGCAACTGATTTTAGCCGAAAAATTTGAATGATATTGAAATAAATTTAAAAAAAAAAACATTTTTTATCCTGCACCACAGGTGTAAACGGTATAATATATACAAGTTCGCCATTATGTTTGTTATTTTCACAATTTTCATTGTGCCGGTTGTTGTTGTAGCAGCTAGAACATCTTAACAATTTTCTGTGAAGGACTTTTGCATCGAGGTCAAGTCCGAGGAATTGTACTACTTCCACTGGTTGTGTCTATAAATCCGTTGGACACAGAGAAGTAGGGTTCGCAGGGCAGTTGAAAATGCCCAGCGAGACCTCAGTTGAGTCAGAACTACTCTTGTTTTCCGCTGCAGATTCTTTTCGTTATCTGCAAAAGCGGTGGGCGGCCTCCTAGAACTACATTCAAGCGGTAACTTGTAACCGCGGATTTTTGGGTGGTTCACTTTCGGAATTTGAACTCCATCCACAAAGACGCCAAGCTCCAGTTTTACCTCCTTCCGTGTGCCGGTTGAAATGTCCGATGTATATGAAGCCCACCAATAACTGACTTACTGGCGGAGACTTCTTCAAAGTAAACGACTTTTGATTTACTATAGCTTCTGTATATACTAAGAACTTCGTTTGTCTTTGAAATATTTATATAAATAAATTTTTATATTTCGGTTTTTGAATAAAAAAAAGTATTGTTTAATGGGGTATATTCATTCATAAACAATCGAATGATGGTCCAAAAACTAAAAAAACAAAATCTGTTAATATAAATATACACACAAACATGTTACATAAAACTTTTCTATTTTAGAAAAAATATGTAGAGTTTAATTTCGAAAATATGAAAGCATAATTTAAGGCGAAAATTGTATTATTAGTGGGTAAGATGGTGAAGGGTATACAAAATTCGGCACAGCCGAATATATCTTCAATACCTGTAATTTATATTTCATTCTGCTTTACAATATCAAATAGGATATTTGTCTATATATAAATAATTAATCAGCTAAAAATTGTTTTCGTCTGGTGACACAATATATATTTGTATTGACCCAATTAAATAATGATTGATTTATGTATTCGATTTTTTTATTTGTTTTTCTTACCTTAAACTGTTGATATGTTTGCTTGTTTAGCGCATCTTGTAGTTGACGTCTTTGCATTTCCTCTTTGTAACCCTCCTCCAAAAGTTCCTGTTGTTCGCGTTCTTTTTGCTCTTTCTCAAGTTTTTCCTGCTCCATACGTCGCAATTCTTCTTTTAAGGTTTCATCACGATTCTTTTTCACCGCTTCTACATAGGGACGAAATGCGCTACACATGGTATCTAATAAATCAATAAATCCTTCCATGGCCTGTTCTCGACTTATATCGCCCAGCATTTGCCAATGCAGTCTACGATCTTTACCAATCACATCTAGCACACCTAAAGCGGGTGCATCATTTGGATTGAATGGACCACATGAGGCTTGCTGTTTAAATGCAATTAATTTCAAATTATCCTCATAGGAAAGATGTATTGCTTTTCCAGAATTTTCTATTAAATAAAATAGGGTAGGAAGAGTCAATTAATTTTAATAAAAAAATTGTGTTGTGGTATTTGTTTTTTTTTTTCTTTCATTTTTTGCATACGTTTGTAAAACTGTAGAGCCATTCGGTAAAGTTCCTGCAATGGAAATCCCCATTTTTCCAATTCTGCTACATTTTTATCCATTATTAATTTATATTATTATTGACTAATTTTCTATTCTTAAAAATTTATCGGGTTTCCGTTATTAAAAATACAAAAAAACTTTAATCGAAAAATTATAAACAAATAGTGAAAGAAATTTTTTCTTATCTACAGTGATGGCAACTCAGCGGTTTTCTCATCATATTGAGCGATTTTGGAAAGACTTAAACGTTTTAGCTTTTTTAAAGAAATTCTGCGATTTTAATTGATAAACGTGTAGGGTTTAACAAATCGATTTTTGAATAATCGAACAATTGATTATTAGTCGCAAAAATTCGAAAAGACGAATCGAATATGGTTAAAAAATGATCCCAACAAAAATATGTACCAAAATCGATCTTTGTAGGCAATTAGGATTAACGAAACTATTAAAATTAAATTATATATTTTTACATTAATAAAGTTTTCCTGTATTGTCGGCCTTAAAAACTGACATCATTATAAATAAGATCGGACAGTTATTAATAAATATATTCAGAGAAATATATTGAAATTTTAAAGGCCAATATATATATAACACGCAAACCGAGGACAAAATTGTTTACGTCATTATAATCACGAGTAAATCTACTCTCGAATCAGTATCAAAGTTAATTATAAAATAATAGTTCCGGTGATCTTGATTTATGACAAAGTTTTTTAAAAGATTTTGTGCAATATAGTTCTTCAAATTTTACCAAGCTTGAAAGCTTTAATTCTATTAAGTCGGTTCAAAGTCTACATGGGACATATATTTCTTCTAGGAACATAAAAAGCCAATTGTAGATATCATTATTTCTCTGAAAGATCATTCTAAAGTTCCCTGTTGTTAAGATATTTATCTGACAATTTTAAATCGTTATGATTAATTGTATAGGGGGTATTATTATTCGTATTTCTTGGGTTCATGCAAAAGTTCAGCCACTAAATTTAACTTTTATATACATATATACAATAAAAATTAAATTTTTATACTTTTTGGTATATGTGTATATTATTTAAGGTTTTTCCCGGTCTGTATAAGACCTGAAGCCTTCCAGAAGGATATTTCAGACAAATTATGTTTCCTTTAATTGTCTTTTCATATTTATAGTTTATCTTCCTAGCGAATTTTGAAACGAATAAATGGCATTAAAGATTGACGACTTGTTAAATAATTCTGATTAGTGTTTTATAGTTTGAACAAAAAGTCGACTTTTGGACTTTTTTTAATTTTCAAATAGTCGATTTTCGACTTTCAGATTTTTCAATTCTTAAATAGTTGATTTTTCGACTTTTTTTAATTTTGGAGTAGTCGACTTTTCAACTATTTTCGACTCTTTCTGACTATTTTCGACTTTTTCCGACTATAATCGGCTATTTTCGACTTTTCGTTTTTTTCCGACTATAATCGACTTTTTCCTACTTTTCGATTTTTACCGACTATTTTCAACTTTTTCCTACTTTTCGTTTTTTTCCGACTATTTTCGACTTATTTCGAATATTTTAGACTTTTCGACTTTGAGTCGATTTATCGACAATTTTCAAATCAAAAAGTCGATTTCGACTTTGAAAGCTTTGTGAAATAATGAACTGATCAAAACCAATTTCAATAAGCTTTGCCTTTTAATCATGTCTCTTAAATTTTATAGAAATATGGGCAGACAGCCCATCGTTCGTGAAGAAATGTGTATCAGTTCTAATGTGTTATTAAATCCAAATCTTCATAATAAAAACAATTTATTTTTGGTTAAATAGGTATTTATTTATATTATGAATAACTCTACGTTGGAATAACATTTAATGTAATTTTTGAATAACATATTTTCTTTTTTAGTTTAAATACATACATGCAATTACACTCACGTTTATTTGTCTACAAATTTTATGTAATGCTTCGTATTTAGATCTCATAAAACAATTGATTAACAAACATAGGGGTGTTGTAATCCAAGGAATGTTGCTGATTTTGTTCATTTGTTTAAATATTTGTTGTAAACATACATTATTTAGTGGTTGTGGCAACACAATTAATCGTTGAAAATTATGACAAATTATAATAAAAAAATATATAAGATAAAAAACAAATACTTTTGAGGATACAAATCGTTTCAAATTTTCTTTTTTTTTAAGAGAAATGGTATATACTTATTATATTAATTATATGATTAAATTCTGTTATTGGAGCATATAATTTTTTGATAGATTATACTTTTATACTTGTAATATTTTATGTTGCAAGAATTTAAGGAGAGCGTATGATAGCTTCATAGGCAGCAAAAATCATTGGAGCCACTTCAACCGAACGCGATTTTAAGCTAAGAGTTGCATCTGGATTACCAGGTTGCAATTTCAATTCGAGTAGAACCCATATATTATTGGTCAATTTTAGGGATTGATAGAGCATATCTTGACCCTCTACATTGCGTTTGGCAATGGTAAATACATTATTTGTGGTCATTTTCGAGGCAATACCATCGGTGGTACCCACTACACCACTTAATGAATATTGAACTTCATTAGCCGCTGGTATTTCCTTCCAGGTATTCAGGAATACACGTTTATCGAGTTGACCATCTTCGGCAAACAAGACATTGCCATGTATCAAGCAGGCAAAATAGAAGATATCAATGTTATTTTTAACAGCTACTTGCAGATTGTTCAAAGGTTCCATACGCTGTACTGGGCCATGTGTGGCTAAGGTCAAGCTGGCTTCTGTTGATTGATTGGGAGGTAAAGGTGCGACTTGTAGTGGTTGACCAGGTACCAAGCCGAAACTATTCTTATTAAGTTGTATGGCAAAACCACTCATTGGTTGCATGGCTTTGTTGGTAAACTTCATATCCATGAATATTTCACCGTTGCGGCGTGAGAAACTTCCTTGAATTTCCAAACCTTTGCCTTTTTCGGCAGGCAGCCAAACAATTTTGGGTATTTGTAGACCAACATTGAGAGCAGCACCACCTAGACCAAAGATGTCACCCAACAAACTAGTTGCGCCGCCGGTAGTTGCTTCAGCAGGAGGTCCACCAAGCTAAAGGCATAATTAAAATGAAATTAATGTTTAGCATTTAAGATAAATATTAGTTTTAAGCTTCAAAAACTCTTCATTTTACTCACCAAAATATCCAATCCACCACCTAACAAATCCACATTAGTAGGAGCGGCGGCTGGTATTGATGGAGTATTGATGTCCATTGACAACAGATCACCAATTAGGGATTCTTGATTGGGTATAACCATAGCTTCACCACCAGCGCCAGCAGCAGCACTCGTTTCAGCATCACCAGTAGCAGCAGCACGATTTGGCAAAGATTTACGTACACCGGCTCCGCGACCTTCTACAAAAGCGGTAGGAGGCTTGTGATAAACACTAGCCAAAGAACTAATATGGCAAATCAATTCATCCAACAATGTAGGCTCTAGCAAATCAGTTTCTTCCGAGATTAAAGGTTTATCGGCCAAAACAACTTCCTTGGCAGCAGCCGGATCAGTAGACAATAAACGCCAGTAGATAAAACCGCGATCACGTAAATCAGGATTGTCTGAATCTTGGGTGGCCAATGAAAGTACATGTTGTACCAACTCCTGGGTATCAGAAGGACGTTTCAAGAAAAGTTTAACTACAGCAGTTAACAATTGCAATTGGACTTGTGCGTTTTCATCTTGGAAACCTTCTAGGAAACTATCTAACAACTCATCGGCATTATCAATGCGCTCAGCATATTCACCAATAATCCAAACCATTGAAGCTCTGGCTTCAGGTTCATCCAAGGTATCAAGATTTTCACACAGAGTGCTGATAATACTCTCATACTTGTTAGGATATTTGCGGAAAATATCCTTGATTACTACAATGGCTTCCTGGACCACATAGTTGACTTTGGTCTGGATCAATTCCAACAAAGTGGATACGCAACGTTCAGCTGAAGTTTCAACCTATTGAAATTTAAACATAATTTAAATAAGATAAATGTATAATACAATTTGAAATATTCCATTAAATTTTACCTTAATAGCACAACGACCAATGGCACGTACAGCTTTACGTACAAAATCAACATCAACTTCGGTGGCGTATTCTTTTAATTCACTCAAAACTTGAGCAATATTGCTCTGGTTAGCCAAACGTATCATTATATCCAGTTTTTCCAATTTCACATAAATGGGATCATTATATTTGACAAAGAATACTTTCATTTCATGTTTGAGAATGTCGGGACGTTTTTGCACAATCAAATTAATATTGCGCAAAGCCACGTATTGAACTTCAGGTTCCGACGAAAGCAGAGTAACCAATGGTGGTGCCAATTTTTTAGTAAGTGTGGCACAAAAGTCGCCATCGTTGGACAACATTTCCAAAAGTTTCATTAAAACTTTTACAGCGCTGAGGACAACAGCTGCATTAGCATGTGCCAAACGTGGTGTAATACGTTCACATATAGATTGAGCTTCACGCTCATCCTTGGGACTATAGTTGGCCAATGAATCTAATATAAATACTTGACCCCATTCAGTACATTCATTGAGAGCAGTGAGAAGTTTGTTTATGGTGGCAGAATTCATTTCCACCAAGGGTTGTCCCGATTGGCTAGATTCATTTATTTCACTTAAGGCCGCCACAGCATTGGCTACCACCATGGGATTGGAGTCGGATAAAAGATCCTTAAGTTGGTCCAAAAATCCTTGATCTTCAACCATCGAAGCTGAAATGTCATACAACTTGGCAACACACACAGCAGCTGTTTTGCGTACATAGGGATCTTCATCTTTGAGACATTTGCGCAAAGGTTCGCATAAATATTCGGTTATTTTATCTACACGTATACAACCCATTGTACGTACAGCCAAAGCTCTTATCAATGGATTGGAATCTTCACAGTCCTTAACAAATGTATTGACAGCCATAATGGCAGCATCCGGTTGAGACTTGGCATAATTCATCAAGTACAAATACACCAACTTTTTTAATTCAAGATTATCGGTTTGCATGCAATTTACAACATCAGGAAAAAGCACTGAAACATCTTTACCCACTGTCATGCTGGCAATAACCTAAAATGAAATATAAATTAATAAATAATAAAATACAAATACTGATGCTTATGTATGAAATTGATGCACTTGCCTTTTTAACAGCTTCCTTCTTTTTTTCTTTCTTATCATTGTTCAATTCTGATTTAAGTTCAAAAATTTCACCTTTTTTGGTGGTGGAGAAATACTTGGAATCAGTCATTTTCCAATTAGTTTATATCTGAAAAAAATTAGTTAAGCTTAGCGATAAATCAATTGTCATATTAAAAAAAAACATCAAGAAATGCCAGCGCAGTCTCTGCTTGACATTTTTTCCGGGGCGTATACATTTTTGTTTCATTTTACTAAACAATTTTTCACAATTGTTTTATTATTGTTAATTTTCCATAATTTGACAACTTATTTATATTAAACAGAATTAAACAAATCAAATTTTACTTTTATTTAT
>MINK01187615.1:17988-47495 GCA_001735545.1 Phormia regina
CATTGTAAATGTACCTTAATAATGTTTGTTATTCATTTTGATGTATTTGGTATCCATAAATGACCATTTTAACAATTAAAAAAAAAATCTCAAAACATTTTTATTTTTTAATTATTTTTTATTATTTTAAAAATTTCGTTCGCTTTGATTTTCGTTCGACATAGAGAAACAGGCTATTAAATTAAAAATAACCTTTAAAATAAAACAATTTTACGAAAAAAACATTGTCTTTAAAAAATTTTTAAAATACACATGCACACACACAAACAAACTTTTGCATACTTGTATTTTTGACAGTAAATCTTATCACAACAGTCTCATAATATTTCTTCTAATACTAATATTTTAGTGGGATAATTCTCTCATAGAATATTTTCTAAATCGATAAATAAAAATTTTAAATTTTGGAAAACGTGAATTAACACAAAAAATTGTATTTTGGTAATTTTAAATCTGAAATATATAAAAAGTTTTTTGATTAAAATATATATTAAATGTTTATTTCACTTCCTCACAGGGGTCTCAAAACATTTTTTTAAAAAGTTTTGAAACTTCCGAGCAAAATGTTTGCATGCCATGCAACGATTTAAGAAGCTAATATAATGGCTTTTTAGTACTTACACATTAGATGAATAACACAACATATTTCTAAATACTAATATTTTAGTCTACATGTGGGATGATTCTCTCGGAGAGTGAATTTGACACTCTCTGTTACATATTATGATATAAAAATCTCTTGTGGAGACGCTATGTTAGGTCGCTTACGTTTTTACGTTATAGCTGTAAGAAAAGTGTTGACATATTTTTATTTCAACATACCAAAACTGCGAAAAAAATCGCTGTAAAAAGTTTATCGGTAACACATAGCAGTTGGTGATTTCTTCCATTTACATTTTTACATCTACGGTAGAGTAATGTGTAAGTATTAAGAAGCCATTATATTAGCTTCTTAATTTTTTCTTAATATTTTTTTATTTGATTTCCAAAATTAGAGACTAAAAAATTATATGAAATAGAATAAACCAAATCTTTGCAATATTGTTCGTTTTCTTTAATTTGATTCTACATTAGATAAATTTTTATCAAGGCAAACATCAAAATATTATAGTAATAAAGATTTATCTAATGTAGACTGAATTTGTCAGTATTACTGCAGCGTTAAAAGAAAATTGTTAGCGCTCGAGCTTTGTCAACTTTGTCTTGATAATGCTTGGTAAAAGTATTGGTTAGATATACGTTTTCCCCTATTGTTGACAGATATAAAAATTATGACATTTGTCTTGATAATATAGACTCAAATTTATAGTTTTGAGCCAAATATATTTTTTGCACAGTGGATTCAACAAAAAGGAAAATTTAAAATATTTAAAAAAAAGTTAAGCAAAATGCCACCATATACATAAATATTTTCGGACTAAGTTAGAGTTCAAAAAATAAAAATTCACCTTGAACATGTACAAAGGCTTGATATTAGCCCATGTTGCATTGATCTTTTAAATTATTTTGTAAATTAAAATGCATATTTTAAACGCATATTAAAAAAATACGATATGTAAATAAAAAATTAAAATAATATTTACACTAATTGTTATCACCCTGTATATAAAATAAATTGGAATTATTTGTTAGGTATTGTATATTTTCTATATGGTTTTAATATTATTTATAATAATTAAAAATTTTAATTATTATTATTATTATTTTTTTTAGTTTTCTTTGGTATAAGTTGCAAATAGTTTGTTTAATTTTCTTAATTTAGCATAAAATAGTTTTATTTATTAATTTTTAATATAAATTTTATTATGAAAAACATTTTTATTTATTTTAATTAAATTTGTATAATAAATAACAGCAAATGGATAAAGTTTTTTTGTTAATTTTGTTTTTAGTTTAATACATAGAAAAAATATACAAATAGTTTAATAAAAAAGTAGAAGAAAAAAACTTAAATATAATATAATTTATTTAATATGTATTTTTTTAATCTTAATTATTTAAAATTGTTTTTAAAAAAATTTACAGTTAGCCAAGATTAATTAATTAAATAAAACAATAAAAAATAATTAATTTTATATACAAATATTTGTAAAATTCACAGTTTTTTCTCCAAGTTTATTAAGGAAATTACAATTTCTTTTTCCAATAAATTTACAATCAGACTTAACAAATATTTACTGAAATAGGCATTAATATTATTTTTTGGCAAAATTTTATTTGAGATGATATTAGATCAAGTTTAAATGATCTGCTAAGAGTTAATTAAATTAAAAATATATTTCCTATAAAGAAAGTATTTATTTACATAATTTTTATTATTCTGCCTATTTTGTCAAATATTTCTTTAGTCTGCCCGTAACTGAAGAAAATAAAAATATCAATTTGTGTTTACTACAAAATATAGAAGAAGAGTAAACTGTGAAAATTCAATTATTTGGTTTATGAATGTTTTAATTTATAATATTTATAAGTTTGGTTATATTATTTTACAATTTAATGAATAATGGTGATTATTATGTATGTAATTTTTATTAAATTTTGTTTGTTATAACGAATAATAATCATAATAATAATAATAATGATAATAATAATTTTAACAAATAGTAAGATGTTTGATTTTTTTTTAATTAAATTTTATATATTTTTTGTATAATTAATAAGAAGTTAGAAGAAAAAAATTTTAATCGCTTTATTTTGTTATGTATATATATAATCATTTTAATTGTTATTTAATATTATAATATTTAATTTGTTTTCAACATTTTTTTTAAACAATATGTTTTTAGTAGAATTTCGTATTTTACAGTCCCCAATTATAATTTAATTATAATACATTTAAACTAGTTGTTATTTGCTTATATTTTTGTAAAACTTTTTGTTTAATATTAACTATTAAATAGTGATGAATGAATTCTTTAAATGGATACATAAGCTTAAGTAACAATAAAAATTAAATTATAAGAAAAATATTAAAATATTGAAAGTTTTACTGCCAAACTACCAAACCAAATATCAGTGTTGCCAACTTGGATATTTAATAGCTAAATAAAATTTTCACTTTAGCAATTTTTATACTTAATATGTAAAAAAAGCTTATTATTCCCTTCTCCTCTCTCTCCCTCTCTCCTACAAACTCAGAATTATAAGAAGAAAAATTACTGTGACTGGTCACTTCAACGTAAGTATGTCCTAAGAGAAAATCTATTATTATCTTAAGTAGTCGTTTTCACGTAACATAAAATATTTAACATTAACACTAACATCATGTAAATGATAAATGTTAATATTTATATTTCGATGTTTAAACATGGTTATTTAAACATTTGCTTTAACAACCGTGTTTAAACATTGAAAAAATTAACATTAACATTAAATTGAACGATCTGCATTTATCAGTAACATGATGTTAGTGTTAATGTTACATATTTTATGTTACGTGAAGACGAATAGTAACGAATACAAGATGTATTTTTTTACACACACAATCACCTCCACAATTACTGGAGGGTCAATAAAGAGACTATACTATAGTCCCTGGACTATAGGCACTTATACGACAACGGTCACAAAATATCAAGTAAGTTGTTTGCTTAAAAAATTTTTATCGAGACAAAATTTTCTATAGAAATTGTAATCGATACGAAGTTCCTATAAAAATTGTTATCGTTTACCTACGTCAAATTTTTAGAATGATTATTATCGGTAACTAAAGTTTTCTATACTATAGTCCCTGGACTATAGGCACTTATACGACAACGGTCACAAAATATCAAGTAAATTTTTTGCTATAAAAATTGTTATCGATGACAAATTTTTCTATAAAAATTGTGATCGATAACAAAGTTTCCTATAAACATTGTTATCGTTACCAAATTTTTTAGAAATATTATTATCGGTAACAAAGTTTTCTATAAAAATTGTTAACGATAAAAAATTTTCTATAAAAATTGTTATCGATAACAAAGTTTTCTATAAAAATTGTTATCGATAAAAAATTTTTCTATAAAAATTGTTATCGATAACAAAGTTTTCTATAAAAATTTTCTCTAAAAAATTGTTGTCGATAACAAAATTTTCTCCAAAAAATTGTTATCGATAAAAAAACTTTCTAGAAAGATTATTACTGGTAAGAAAGTTTTCTATAAACATTATTATCGGTAACAAAGTTTTCTATAAACATTGTTATCGATAACAAAATTTTACATAAAATAAGTAGCTAGGAAATTAGAGAAAAATTATTTGAAAGGCACTAAAGGAATCATAGTAACCATATAGAAGTGAAGAGAATTTTTTTATTAATTAATTAATTTATTTGTTTGTTTATTTATTTACTTATTTTTAAGTTGCATAGTCCTTTTCTAGGTAGTGATAACATAAAAAGCACCTCGTTCATTAATGCTGCCTAAAAATATACCTCACTTTTCGTTAAAGTTTTTAGTAATATCAGAGATGGAAAATGAAAATATTATTTCGATATAAGAATAAATCTCAAATAGTATTTTTTACACTCTCACAGTACTAGAATTCAAATTATTGACAGTTATTTTCATTTAATGCTAAACTCAAAGAATGTATATCTAAAACGATAGATTATTATTGATACCTAATCATTGAATGATTTCAGATTAAATGTTATAGTAAAGGTTATAGAAAGGTGACACAAAAAACAATACACACTTTAACCCTAGAATACTAACGATATTTTTTTATACGTTAATACCAACGATACGTAAATTTTACTTATTCATAGCTGTACCTCTAAAACACTTTATTTGTTGTTTCTATATTGCATTTTTATTATTTATTTGCCTTCCAAAAGACTTAAAGTGACAAATTTAATTCAATAAATAAGAATAATCTACTAAATAGTTCTTTAAATTATACTAATATTTCATTTATAAAAAGTCATCATAAATTATTATCTAGGGTGTTCACCAGAGACTTGAGATGCTTATTAAACACGACATAATTTTCAGTCCTTAAGTGTTTTTTCATAATAGATAAATTTAAAATATAATTTTCTTGCCTTTCTGTGGAAAATTCTTACTATAATGATAATCTCGCCAGTTCATAATTTTCTTAATATTTGGAACATGAATTTAATCAAAAGTTAGAATTGATTATGGTATCCCCCAAAATAGCATTATTCGGCGAATAATTCAACATTTATTTTACCATTTCAAATCATATTTCCAATTTTAGATTCAAATTTACACTATTTTTTTAATTATACTAACGATACGTACATTTTACGGGGTTATTTAACAATTTAAAAGTGAGAATTTCGATGAGCGATAAAAGTTTGAAGACTTTGCTCCCAAGAAAAAACAGAACTGAAAAAGTCATGAATTTAACATTGGGTGAAAAAGAGCTGCAGAAGTTTTTTTTTTTTAACCCATGGTTGTCATTGGTAGGATCTTCTTCTTTTATATTTCTTGTTCATTGGTTTCAAAGTACTTCTCTTATTAAAAGATAGTAAAAATGCTTTAAAATTGTGAACATTTTTATTTTTTTTAATAATTAACCCTTTTCCTCCCTAAATTTTAATTTATTTTCACTTTTTTGGAAGTAAATTTTAGGAACTTTTAAAAAAGTTGAAAATATGCACTTTGTTCCACTTTTGAAATAGAGAAACAGTTCTTTTTTGGAAGCTTTTGATCGTTTATTTGCTGGGTAGTATTATATAACACAATGGTGTCTTAGAGTCCACGGAAATATGAAAAATTCTGTTTTTGTGAAAATCTTTTTATTATATTTTATAATAAATCCATTTGAATTATCCTAATTTCCGTTCTAATATTTTGGAAACTTGAAGCCTTGGCATTCAGTCCAAGATATAAATATAAATCAAAGAAAAGTTTTAAAAAACATAGGTTTCTATTCGAAAATTTTAGATATATTTTCATTTAAAATTTTTAATTCTGGAATATTCAGCATTTGACAGTATCAAAGTGCAGCGGTATTTCTGAATGTTAAAAGAGTATCAACAAAAAATACATTAGTATCAACTTTTCCATCCCTGTGTAATATGTATGTGTAAGCAGTGAAAATTCAACTTTTCGATAATTTAAATCTGTCCCGTGTTCTGTAACTTTGTGAGAAAATTTTATTTTGAGAAATTTATAGTCTTCTTGTCTATCACAGGATGATTAGTAAATTTTTGTTGACATTAAATCTGTTTACTTAAAAAATTATATGAAACATTCTGTTAAAAATTGGATGACTATTAGAATTTTAAAATTGTTTTTGTTTCGAAAGCTTTTCATAATTTATTACGAAAAAAATGTAATATTTTTTTGTGCAATAAGTTATATATTTTCCATTTAAAGAATTCAAACACTTTTCAACGGGGGACTTAATATATTTTTAGACATAACTTTAAGTCATAATTTGTATGTATATTAAAAATTTTATATAATATATAACTATTAAATATTTTATTTCTTTTTTTGTTTGTATAATTTTGAGTCAATTGAAAAAATTACTAATTTTTGCGTTAATTTTTTGTTGTTGTTTGTTTTGTGAATTTCTTGTAATTTTTTTTATAGGTATTTATGTATGTACGCATTTGTTTTTTGGTTTAATAAATATTATGTATTTATATTAGTATATATATATAGATAAATTTAACTAATATTATAATATTTGAGTGTGTGTGTATATATATAAGTATACTATTTATATATATAAATATAATATAAAGTATAAATAAAGACTAATTACGATTATTTACATATTAGCTTTTGAGTTTAAAATTAAATATTTGTTTACAGAGAAAATATATTTAAAAAAAGTGACTAAAGAATTTGCTTGCAACGTTAATAAAAAATATTATTATGCCGCGCAAATTCATTATTCACAAAGTGTGACTGTATGTATTTTCTCTGAGTTTGTTTTTTGTTGTAGGTTTTTAACTGAAATATGAAATGTATTTAAAAATACTCTTTTAATGCGTTTTGTTTTTGTTTTTGGTATTTTCAATAATATGTATGTAAAACTAAGCATTGCTCTTATATTTGCGATTTTGTTAGTTTGGATAGTTGGTTGTTTTTGTTTGTATGGAATTCCAATTCAAACTGTTTTAAACTAAAATCTTATAAACTATTTTAAATTTATCATCTGTTTTAATCATCCCACGTGGGAAATTGTGTTTCATCGATAAACATACTAAATGTTCCCGTATTACCACTGGTTTGACCAATTGCTGGATTTCTTGCACTTGTTGTATTGTGGGTATTCGTGGAGTTGTTATCTTGTGTCTTGGAGGAGTGATTGGAGCGAGGTTCTAAAAAGAAAATATTTAAAATTAAATTTAAATTAATGCCAAAATATAACATTAAAATATTTGTTTCCAAATTATGTAAAAAGTACTATATAATTAATATTTACAGTTCATTAGATTTAACAAATTAAAACTTTTCCAAAAACATACTTTTCGTTAAGATAGTGTACGTAGGACTCAGATAGTGTAAAGGTAAAAGTCGTTTAATGAGTTTTTTCTTCTCTCATTCCGTTTGTAATTTCCATCACTATCGTCGAAGAGCATGTCCGTCCGTCCGGTTGTCGGATGAAATGGTGTTTATAAAGCCCACCGATAACTATATAATAAATATATCAAACGATTGGAAATTCTTTCGAGAATTTTACTGTTGAAATTCAGCAAAATTGGTTCATAAATGGTGGAGATAAGACGGATTTTAAAAGTGATTTTCGGATTTCTGAAGCCTTTGTATATACTAAGGACTTCCTTTGTTTACACTAGGCATGGAAATATTTTATAAAATAAATCTGTTTAATAATAGCTGGGATATCAGTCAAAACGCATTTTTTATTTATTAAAGCTACAGGTCAAAAGTTGTCATACCGTTTGTGACTAGAAATCAGATAGTGTAAGGATAAAAATCGTTTAATGAGATTTTCTTCTTTCATTTCGTTTTTAATTTCCATAATTATCGTCGAAGAGCATGTCCTTCTGTCCGTGTGTCGGTTAAAATGGCGTTTATAACGTCCGCAGATAACAGACAAAATTCCTATCTTAAATATGTATTTTTTATCTGTCTGACGTATGAAAAAATTGAGCTTTATTAAAATATTTCTTGTTACGGCATTATCACGGGCGGCATTACCATACATATAAACATGAGTTAAAATTGGCCAAATTATTTGAAACCATAAATTTATAATCCTTCAATTGCAAACGCAGAAATACCAATATATACTTGTTGTATATCAATATTTAGGAAATTTGGTCCTCTTTTTAAATCTGTATGAACTTTTTTACAATACGAAAATTTGTTGAAGACTTTTTGCAAAAAACACTGAGAAAGGATGGATTTGTGATTTTTTGCACATTTTTATTTATGCAATAAAATTGTACTTAGTGAATATTTTTTAATGAAATTTCACACATATGTAGATTTTTTGATGCTCAATTCAAAATTCTATTCACTTTTTTGGATTTGTCAGTAATTCTCAAAAAGCTTTGAAAAATTTCCAAAAATGGGATTTTTTACTTTTTCGACTATATCTTTCCAACCGATAACGGGGAGCAAAAATTCCTATTGCGAAAAAAATTGTAACACTTAACAAGTAGACTTAACAAGTAGTATAATCTTTTTTTTTGATTTTTTCAAAATTCTTTATTTCCACAATTTTTTTATTTGTTGTTAATGAAATAAAATAAATTTAAAAAAAATCGGGTGAAAGTTGAAACGCAATATCTCTTAAACTAGAAGATATAGGCATTTGATGTTTTTTGCAGATCCCGACTAACAGAATCTTTGTATATGATCCATATAAGGTATCAGAATCGTTTTTTAGAAATTTTATACAAGAGGTCTTTAACTTTGGGACCCTGTGGACTCGCTGGTCCTATGGTCCAAGCTCAACACTTAAACTCGCCTACAGCTCTAGTATGACCATGTGAAATTTAAATCGTACATAAAAACCGAAGCACCGTCTCGAAGTACCATAATTATTTGCATTCAATTTTTCGAATCGCACACTGTGCGGCATAGCCGTGTATAGTCCCGATCTCGTTTCTCTTTACTTTGCAGATTTCATTCAATATTCTGTAATATACTTACTTGTCGTATTTTGTTTTGTATTATCTTTACTGGCCCATACGGGTTCATGATTTTGGTTCATATAGGAAGGTTGATCCCAAACAGCTTTCTCTTCGACATTTTTGCTCTATATATATCATAAATATTATAAAGAAAAAACATTAATAATTAATAATATAATTTACAAGAAAGTATAAAAACTGGAAATAACAATAACATACATAGTCTTTGTCGACCCTTAATTCCATGTCATCGGTTGTCTGTTCGAGAGTACTATGCGTGATGCCATAATAAAAGTACATAACGAAGCCCAGTGACATCCAAATGGTAAATCTAACTAAGGTTAATATGCTTAATTTAAATATTAAATAGATATTGACTGCAATGGCAATCGCTGGAATAAATGGAAGTCCAGGGGTGAGGAACGCAAGCGCATATCTGAGAATAACGAAATTGTAAATATATAAATAAATAGTATTATTTTTTTGTCTTTGGATATGTCCTAACATTAACTAAAATTATTTTTTGTTTTAATATTAATAAGAAATAGTATTTTATCTTTACCTATTTTGTGGTTGTCTTGAGATAATTAATAATATCACAAATATGCCGATAAATAAAATGAAATAAATGAATGCTGCGAAACCACCGGACCAGCCAATGGCCGCAAATAGATCCAAGAAGAATATGAGACCGAACATGATGCCAACAAGTTTGGTCACATACATGCCTGCGGGTGCGAAAATTTAGAATTTTGAACAGGATTTGTTTTGTAAAATTTAAAAATTTTGGGTTAAAAAAACATTAAAACATATTTTTGTTTTAAATAACAAACAAATAAATAACTTAATCTAAAAAATCTTACCACTTTCCGATGTGGCCTGACCGGGATTAATCCATGGAAAGAAACCAGGACATAGATATGAATATTCGTGTATCTTTCTTGTTATGAAATTAAGACCCATCGTATCAAAGGCGGTAGCCTGGCCAGTAGGACCAGTTGGAGCACCATGTACAGCACCATAAAATTTATTCTCCGAACGATCTGATACTAAAAACTGATCATCACGACCCAAATAACCTTCTGGACTTTCATCGATAAATGAATCGTCCGAATCGGACATGCCACGTGTAACACGTTTTATAGTCAATTTATTTGTTTCCAAAACTTCGGCTGTAGTTTTATGGGGATCATTAGCGGCGCCCGCCGTTATGGGTGTTCGAAGTTGAGCTGGTAATAGTTCGATCAAGGAAGTACTGTGTGGTTGATAACGCAGCACTAGGACACATGTGGACACTAGTGTGTAGGCAAGTAGAGTGCCGATTGACATCATTTCCACTAGAATCTCTAAACGTACTGATAGTGCTACTAAGGCAGCTGCAATACCACTTCCAATTGTGGCTAAACCAGGTACATTAGTGCGTTGCCATAGTTGGGAAAGTTGTCTGTAATAAAATAAATATTTTAAATAGTTTTTTCGTGTGGTAACCATGATCAATTTACATGCGGGCTACTATTTCATGTCTATTTATCCGCCCCCTTCAACATTTTTTAACAGAATTATTTCAATAAATTTTTAGACTTCATTTAAATTGAAATATTACTAAATTACAATAAGAAAATATTTCTTGCTAAATTTGAGGGCCCTCACTGTTCTTTAGATATGTCACTAAAGATTGTTCACATTTGTCAAATATTTGTCAAAGTTTGGCAAACCGAAGAAGATTCGGTAAAAGGTATGTTATGATCAGTAATAAATAAAAATATTTTCCCATTAAAATGAAGAAGTAAGAAAATAATATTTGACTAGTATAAACATTCCTTAAGAATATTGGCATTGTATGAAGGTATGTATAGAGTTTGCCTTTTTCCTTATTTCGGTAGTCGAATGAGAGAAATATTCTCCTAAAATTGAGGCTTTAAATTTACACAGGAGGGCCAAATGCAAAATAAATGGTAATAACTCCAGATCTCTGGAACCACTGAACCGATTAAGACGAAACTTACAACATAGGTAGACTAGGATTTATGCATTCAGGATATTATTGTCTGTAGAGTGTAACTGGACACAAGGACGGCGCTTCAGTGGGCCAAAGTTGAACACCACAAGAGAGGAAAACATATTGGGGATTATAACTTTACAAATATGACATGATTTTAAATGTACATTTTTGAATTCTAGTATGCAACTCAAAAACATGCATACTGTGTTAAATTATCTATTATATTTGACTTTATAAATTAAATTTCTTACTTTTGAGCTTGACTTTTTTCGATTTTGCCCTATAACTTTTAAAATAAAATTTCTAAAATTTTTTAAAAAATACCCTCAAATTTCTATATTTTTTATAAGTATAGCTAAAGAAAAACTATTTGAAAACGTGCAAGTGTTATTTTGAAAAATTCTGAACTATCACCCTACATTCAGCAGTTGTTAAAAGCGGTAAATTTTGGATAAGGCGTTAAACTTTTTGAGTCAGTAAAAAATTTGGTACTTCTGTAAATTAAACTATATAGATCAATATGCTCTTAAAGGTTCTGCAAAAAAATTATTACAGCCTACCGGTAAATGAAGTCACACAAGGCAATTTTCCGAAAATACCCATATGTTAAATAATAACAACTACGAATCTTTCGTTTTTTCATGTTGCTTTTGATACGGCCTTACCACACTGACTTAAACCACTGCATTACCAATAATAATAGATTTTGCAATTTCTGATGTTTTGCTAATTTAAAATTTATTTACACGAAACTTTGTAAACACAAAATGGTCATATTATATACAATTTTAAAGAAAATTGTGTCTTCTTTAAAACTATGTATAATAAATTTCACTACTTTAAATTTCAACATATTTCAAATTTGAGACTGATTTCTTAATTTTTATTGGTAACAACATAATTTTTTCACATGATATTAAAAACTTAATTTATAATTGATAAATCAGAAAAATATGTATAATTATACTACATATTTTCAAAGGTCAAATTTGTTATTATTGAGAATATGTGTATTTTCGGAAAATTTCCTCGTGTGACTAAGTTTCCCGGAAGGCTGTAATAATTTAATTTATCTATATAGTTTAATTCAGAGAAGTACCTAAACAAACAATCAATTCTTTTTACAGCCTCAAAAATGTCAACTGCTCATCCAAAATTGATAATTTTTGGCCACTGTTGGATGTAGTGTGAACAGAAGTTTTCAAAATTACACTTACACCTTTTCTTTGGGTCCCGTCTTTCAGAAAATGTCAAAAATTATTAAACTTTTTAACAACATTTTTTAAAAAAAAGTTACTTTTTTGCAATTTTTGAGACCTGATTTGATATTTTGACTTTGAAAAATTTTTTCCTGTTGTCGAAATTTTTATTATCATAATTAAGAAATTGTAGACAATTTTAACATGAGCCAATAGGCAAGTTTTTTCCTAGTCTTGCTTAGGAGAATTCAAAAATGTAAAAATATTTCAAATCGGTTAATTTTTGTTAAAGTTATAAGTCTCGATATGTTTTTCACTCTCGAGGTCCACTTTAGCGGCGCCCGTGCTGCAGCTACATATTCTAACAAAAAAAACACCAACAATCTGAAAGCCTAACTCCTCCTCTATCTATGTATCAAGTTTCATCTAAATATGTTCACTGTTTTCAAAGTTCTAGACTTATTACCATTTATTTTGCATTTTGTTTTTATCAAGTCCTTTTTGATACGGCCTTACCGCAATGCACTGTATTATTCCACAGCCTGTGTTATCCTACCGTTTTATCCGTAATAGAAATGCACTTGAAGATTTTGCATTTTTTGGGGTTTTGCTCATTTGAAATAAATTTAATAGAAGCTTAATAAATTCAAAATAGTTAGGAAGAAGGTTGCACAGTAAAATGAATTATATCTTATTTCATTTGCAATAAATTAATTTTTATTTTCAAAGAATACAAATTTGAATTTTGATATTTTAAAAGTTTTAAAATTGAAGGCAATTTTAAATAGAATTGTTTGATATTTTTTGGATAAAATCAGATGTTATCCTAAGCTTTCGAGAAGTACTACAGACTGAAATCCCCATTTCGATATACTTAAGACTAAACGATATACTAATACTCTCTCAAATCATTAATCATACTTACTTAAATATCAAACCATCCTGAGCCATGGCATAAATAACTCTTGGCATTGGAAACATAGAACCAAACATTGCAACCGATAGGCCTGCCGTTGCGCCAATCGCCACAATTGCCCTACACTTGGGTGCATTAACATACGACCACATTTGCACCAAAGCAGCGCCAGCATTAATGTGATCGTAGGGAACGACCAAAGTTAAAACTAAACTAACTGTAACATAAGCCAATAAAACAACAAACAGTGAACCCACTATTGCTTTTGGAATACTTTTTTGAGGATTATGGGCTTCTTCGCCCGTTGTGGCTATAATATCAAAGCCAATAAATGCATAAAAACATGTGGCAGCACCTGAAAACACCTGTAACGAACCAATAACAAATATAGAAATATAAATAAATTAATCCTTAATATGTTTTTGATAATCATGACAACAATGAATGTAAGTAAAAGTAAATAAATACACATACCCCACTCCAGCCATATGGCAAAAATCCTTGATGTTCAGTCCATGTATTTGTATCCACATAAAACATGCCAGCAGTCATAACAAATACCCAGGTTGCAAGATTTATGGCATTTAAAGTATGATTAAATATCACCGATTTACTGGCACCCATTGCCAGTACACTTGTCATAATGAGTGTAATGCCGAAGGCTATAAAATCAGGTGGTTTACCTGTGTATTCAATATAAAATAATGTTAAATATGAAGGTATTTTTTTTTTAAGAAAGTAAGTGTGTAAGTAACAATCTTTATTTATGTAAGATAGTGACTAGGGGGAGAATTTGTATTTAAAATTTAAATAAATATTTATCTTACCAAATATGGTACCAATGGTATCGCCTATGGCTGTTGATATGGCACCGCCAGTTAGAGAATCAAAACTTGAACTTAACGCACAAGCACAGGCACTTGTTCCTACAAAAGTAATACGAAAGAAAAATAAATCTTTATAAATCATCTTTTATAGATTTCTTTAGAATTGTTTGTAAAACAAATTAAAAAGAACGACAATACATACATACATAATACATATTTAAAAGAAATAAAAACAATATAAATATTTATTTTAATATGGTATTTTTTTGAGTTATTTTAAAATCAATACTAATACGTGATATCAAATGGAATATATATGTTTAATATCTTTTAATTAGAAAGATATACAAATTTTTATGTAACGTGAATTCCATGAAATTTCGACGAAAAATAAACATAGAAGATGCCTGACTTTACTAATTTAAACGGTTTTGCAGCACACCTACACAGAAAAAAATATGGTCTTTCAAATGATTTATCAAAGATAAATTATTGCAATTACTTTTTTAAATGTATCAATTACTCAATTGATTAAAAGTTAATTTTTTGAATATTTTTACTAAATATTGATCATTATATTTTTTAATAAATTTATCAAATGTTAATAAAAGTGAAATAACAAAACAATTTTGTGAAGGGTATCACCACACAGTGGGGTCAAACGCAAATTTTTTGGTAATAAATCTGTATCTCTAAAACAACAGCTTGGATTAAATTGAAATGTATGGAAGAGTTGTAGAGGAGGACTTAGTCTTTTAGAAAAATCATATTGTAATCACCCTGTGATAACACAAAACAATCTACAGGGCTTCAAATTTTCTTATAATTAATGTCTTAGTTGTATCAATTATTCAAGAATTAAAATTCAATTTATTCGAATACTTTTTACAAAAAAATAAACAATTTATTGGTTTATGATTCTTCTTATTATATTAATAAACAAATTAATGAAATATAAATAATAAAAGGTCTGGATCTATATTCGGCTATGCTGAATCTTTTATAAACTTCACCATCTCATCGACAAAAGAAATTTTCGCCTTAAATTATACTTTTATACTTTCACTATTATAAATGTTTAATAAACATGTTTGTGTGTATTGATATTATTTTTTTTTTTAAGTTTTAAGCCATAACTCGGTTGTTTGAGAAAGGTAAAGATCTATAACTTTAGATTGAACAAAGCTAAATATCTTTTGGGCCGATATCTCAATTATTATTGAACCGATTTATTTTAATTTTTCAAAACATAGCCGAACCTTCTTTGCAAAAACGAAGCCCCTAGCATATACAGAGGCTTCAGAAATTCGAAAGAATATCTCTACCATTTATAAAACGATCTTGCTAAATTTCATTAGGAAAATTCTCGAAAGGATTTCCAATCGTTTGATTTATATACTATATATGTTAGTTGTTGATGGGCTTCATAAGCGCCATTTTAACCGACTGACGGAATGGCGGACATAGTCCTATCATCATTACTTTATAAAAGGTTTTGGACACACGGACAGTCGGATATAGTCCTATTGTCATTATTTTTAAAAAGCTTTTAAACTTTTTTGTTCTCCGAGAAAAATTGTTAAAATTACAAACAGAATGACAAACTTATATATGTTTTTCCTAGTAGGGTATTAAAATATATGTGGAACCACTTTATTCACTTGAAAAGAATTTTTACATTTGGCTAAAGCCAAAATATTTTATAAATGGTAATAAGTCTAGAACTTTGAAACCACTAAACCGATTTAAATAAAACTTGGAACGACTATAGTGAATTAGTTAGGCTTTAGTTTTAAAGAAGACACAATTTCCTTTAAATTGATATATAATGTGACTATATTGTGTTTATTACGTATATAGTAAATCAATTTCAAATAAGCAAAACGCAAAAAATTTTGAACTTTCTCTTTTTGGTAATGCAATGAGATAAAACAGTGCGGGTATGGCAGTACAAAATAGAACATGAATAAACGAAAGATTTTACAATTTGCAACTCTTTGCTAAGATGTTCCAGACACAAAATAGTAATATTATATATCATATTCAAGGAAATTTGGTCTTCTTTAAAACTATTTATAAAAAATTTTACTATTTTAAAATTTTTAGCACATTTTTCTTAAAACAAAGCGAACAAATGCAAATTATGTTTATATGGACATATTTCTAAAAATGTGATACTGAATAATTTCTAAATGATTACGGATATCAATACAATTTTTTCACATGATATAAAATATTTAATGGAGAATTGATAAATGTAAAAATCAGAAAAATATATACAATTTTACTTTATATTATTAAAGGTCGAAGTTTTTATTATTGAAAATTTGGGTATTTTTGGAAAATTGCCGGGTGTGATTAATTTTACTGGTCATAATTTTTGCATGCAGGATGTCATAATGTTTTGCACAGCTTTTAAGAATACAACGAGCTATATAGTTAAGTTCACGGAAATACCAAAATCAACAATTAAATTTTTTACAAACTCAAAAACTTCAACTCGTCCTTCTGAAAATGCCAAAAAATATTAAACATTTTTAACAAAATTTGTTAAAAAAGTTAAATATAAATAGAGTTTCTTTTTTTTGGCAAAACAGTGCAATTTTGAGACCTGTTTTGAAATTTTTATTTTGAACACTTATTTCTTGTTATTGAATTGAGATAAGAAAAAATTTTTTATGGCCATAATTTAGAAAATTGTAGAGAATTCCAACATATTTTTAAAAAAGAGGTAGAAAATTTATTTTAAAAGTTATGGAGCAAAATCAGAAAAAAGTCAAGGCCAAAACTGAGAAATTTATTTTTTGAATTTAATAATTTAGCATAATAAGCATGTTTTTTGCTTGTCTTGCTTAGGAGAATTCAAAAACATATTTAAAATCGTTTAATATTTGTAAAAGTTATAAGCCCTGATATGTTTTTCATCCTCGAGGTGGTCAACTTTGTCCCATTATAGCGTCTACCTTACTGCAGCTACAGAATCTATTTAACAATATTCTAAAAACCTAATTCTTCCTCTATCGATGTTCCAAGTTTTATTTTAAGCGGTTTAGTGGTTTCAAATTTCCAAACTTATTACCACTTATTCGCTTTTGGACCCTATGGTGCATTATGCGATTTTTTAAAATTCACTTTTATAACAATTTAATTTGATTATTCTTTTTTGTTTACCAATTTCCTTTACACTTATATAAAAGCCTACATTATATCATATAATTAATAAATGTATTTTTAAAAGGACAATTTCCACAAGGATGTAAAATGATTACAAAACCATTTTATTAATATTTACAGCTTTTTCTAAAACAAAAAAAAAAACAACAAAAGGAAAAAATTACATACCTATTAAATATTCCAATATCATATTCCAACCAATAATAAATGCAACAAATTCGCCAACGGCAACATATGAATACATATACGCGGAACCGGATGTATGTGGTACACGCACACCAAACTCTGCATAACAGGCGCCTAAAAATATATTACAATAAATATTAAACAAAAGATTAAATTACTTTTCAAGTCAATATACATAAGTTATATAGATTTTGTTACTTTCGTATAAATATGTCATATAAGGATAAAAAAATTCCTTTATATAAAAATATAAAATTTACTTTTAAGGCTTTTGTTATAAATTTTACAATAATATGCAAATTACTTTCAAAAGTTTATTTTCTTTAAACTGAACAATTTACCTTCAAAGTAAACAACTCTTCTTATCGTGACAATATAAACTTTTGAATGTGAATTTTTATTATAACTTTCAATAATGGAAACTATAAATTTTATTTAATTAAAAATAATTACCTGAAAAAATACTAGCTATTGCAGCAATAATAAAACTAATTATCACACCAGGACCGGCAATATTTTTGGCCACCATACCGGCTACTAAATACATGCCAGTGCCACAACACGAACCAATACCCAGCGATGTGAGATCTAAAGTGTTTAGGCATTTCTGTATAAATAAATAAATGAATACAAAATATACATAAATACAGATTAATTTAAAGAGAATAAAAAAATAACACACACACACATACATATAAATAAAAACATACATATAAATTTGTGTATATTTAATTTTTGTAAATGAGAGAAATTAACATTTTATTTTGTTGTTATTTACTGGCACGAGTACTTATTAATATATATGTATAATATTATTAGTAAATTATTAACAATGTATTTTAAATACACACTAAATA
This sequence comes from Phormia regina, assembly GCA_001735545.1. Lineage (NCBI taxonomy): Eukaryota > Metazoa > Arthropoda > Insecta > Diptera > Calliphoridae > Phormia > Phormia regina. The sequence goes on from MINK01187615.1 coordinate 36,217, forward strand.
TTAGGGTGGCTCCATTTGTATGGAGAAAAACAAAAATAAGGTATCGATGTTCCCAGCTCAAATGAAAATTTACTTCATTCTAAGACATCGTTTCTCAAAATTTTGGTCCTGACATTATCCTTTCGTGAGCTGTATCTATATGAAGATAGGTCCTGTTGTACCGAAACGGTATTTTTTCTTTTTTAAATTTTCCAAATTGCTTGAAATTTATAAGAATTTTTCAAAACATAATTTCAATCATATACAAATATTTTTATATGGAAAGGATTTGTATAAATTTAACATCACAATACGGATATTTTTATAAGCTTTCCAATGATATGTAACACTTTATACTTTTATTAACAAACAACAGAATAAATTAAGTTTAGATAACATATTTACAAATTTTATGCAAATTGTGTTGTTTGTTTACCATTATGACCGTTAAATAACACACAGAGAGCGATTTTGTTTTTGAGAGTTACAATAACAAATTACTCTCTCTGTGTATAAGAAATAGTAAACAAAGACATTTCTTAGCGCGAATTTTGTAAGTATTTCGCTTAAACTTATTTTATTTCATTGTTTGTTAATAAAAGTATAAAGTGTTATATATCATTGGAAAGCTTATAGAAATATTTGCATTTTGATGTTAAATTTATACAAATCCTTCCTATAAAGAAATATTTGTATATGATTGAAATTATATTTTGAACAAATCTTATAATCTTATAATCACACAAGTTAAAAAAACCAAAAAACCCGTTTCGGTATAACAGCTAGAGGATTATATTGTTGTATTATGGTCTTATAACTTTTAATATTTATGTGTAAAAAATTTAAATTTTTAAATTTTTGTGAAAATTGCAAAATTTTGGACTTGTTTGGACCAGATCTTAAATTTTTTATGTCATTAAATGCTCGCCTTAAGGACCTTTCCTACGATACCAAATTAATATCAGTACCAAAATTTTGAAAAATAATATCTTAGAATAAAGTAAATTTTTATTTGAGTTAAAAACATCGACACTTTTCATTTTGGAGCCACCCTACTAAATATATACATTTGTAAATAATTTGTAATTGTTAATTGTTATAAATATTTAATTATGATAAATTTGTTCAAACAAATAGAAATTATCGAAGGATATATTGTAAAAGTACTACTATATTCACTTACCGTTAATTTTGGCTTTGAAGGTTGTGAATTGCCGTCCTGTAGTTGTTTAACATCTTTGGTTCGTATTAATTTTGGTAATAATGTGGCACTATTTACACCAGGTGGTAGGGGAACTTTGAATTTGACCTGAAAATTATTAAAGAAAATTTCATATTTTAAAATCAAATCAATAAAAAAATGTTTTAAAAATTTATTAATAATTTTCACATATGGTTTTGACACAACATTTTTTGTTGTAATAGTTCTTTAAATAAGCTAAAATTAGATTGGGGTAAGATTTGCTCCACTCGCAAAATAAATTATTTCTTTTGATGTCCCGTTGTGTTACCATAAATATCGCGCTGGATCAAAAGTCTAATCTTCTTGATCATCGGGTTCCACGAACCACCTTGTGGTCACAATAAGGAAGATAAACCTATGTGGGTTGACTCTGGAGAGACATATTTTGTAGGCCAAAAAGTCGATGCCTTTGGTCCCCAAATATTAAGTAATGACCGAGAAGATGCTCTGTAGTTTCTTCTTTCTCTTTGTCATTGCAATTTATACAGTATTCGTAGTAACGAAGTACTAGCTGCTGTATCGACCTGTAAAAATGCAGCACAATGTCCCGTTTCAAAAATAAAATGGAAATAAATATGGAATTTCCAAACGGCTAGTCCGCTTTCCATGAAATTTCAGTCAGTGTTAGTAGTGGTGTAGGCAACTTTAAGTTTTGAGTTTGGACGTTATAAGCGTAACGGGGTGGGTACAGAACATTTAAAACGATCCAAAATCGTTATATCTTTGCCGATTTACATGACTGGATTCTGCTAGTTAAAATCTACATCCATGTATAGGTCATGTCTTTTTATTTAAGAGATATTTGGCTTCAAAGATTGAAATTTTTAATTTTAGACCTATCTTGGTGAAGTTTTTTCGCTATAGCGGGTGTTTATTTTATTAACAACAAATAAAAAAATTGTGTAGAATTTTTTTTTTTTACAAAATCTTAACGGAGTCAAGCGTTATATGTCTTTGAATTTTTAAAAGAATCGATTTTCGTTTTTTTTTTTTTTTTTGCAAAAAAAATTAGTTACGTTCTTTTCGAGTTATAAAAGAAATTTCTTAAGTAATATTATAGTATTTAAATTTTTCTGAAGGAATGCTTTATAAGGAATTGTGTTAAGGAAATAAATATTTAAAACTATAATACTTTTTATATTTTTTTTTTCACAAATCGCAAAGCTGCAATTAAAAAATAATTATATATAGTTTGATGTGTTTTAATTTTTTTTTGGTAATAGAAAAAAATCTACTGAATTTCGTTTAAAAATATCCACTAACAAAAATTTGATCGCAAAATTAAAAATTAATAATATGTACAAAATCAAAAATTCTCTGTGTTTTTTGCAAAAAGTCTTTAACAAATTTTCGTATTATAAAGTTTTTTATAGCCTGATGGCTATAACAAAAGGATATGAGTTAAGCACTATGCTCCAAAAAAATAAAATGTTAATCTATTACAATATTTCTTTATACTGCATTATCAGCAACGGCATTATCTATCATAGAAAAATTAAGTGCGCCGATAACTTTGAGTCTACATTTGTCTAATGTAGACTGAATTTGTCAGTATTATTGCTCTGACTACTTTGCCTTGATAATGTTTGGTAAAAGACGCTATCTTGATAGTTGTTGGTACTTTTTACTTGGTTTTTTATGATATACGTTTTTCCCTATAATTGAGAGAGATAAAAATTATCTGCAACTTAAATAATAATTTGACGTTTGTCTTGATAAAGAATTATCTAATGTAGACTCAACGTAATGTTTCTTAGATGACTTCTTGATGGATTTAGTAACTGCGATGTGCGCCGATTTTCCATCAAGGCCCTTTTTTCCTGTTACCTTATAATGAGTTTGTCACTATGTGTGTAACATGTCGAAAACATGTCAGGGTTCTGCTAGGAATCTAAGTCTATCTAGATATGCTTGTCCGCCTACCTGTCTATCGAAAGTAGGATAGGTCTCGGATGGTTCTAAGGGAAAAAATTAAGCTCAAATGTTTATCTAATACTAGCATAAGCCGGTTCGTTCAGTTACCCCTTTAAATGCTATATTAGATATTAACGTTATATGGGGCTACTACTCCTCCTTTCTATTTAATTATATCAAGATATCAATAAGATAGTGCCTACAAAATTTTAGTTGTTTCTTCATGATAAAGGGTGTCATTCTTATCATGAAGAGTTCAGTTTTAGTCCAGTTCTAATTCAATTCTAGTTTATTTCGAGTTCAGTTCTAGTTTAGTTCTAGTTCTAATTCAGTTCTAGTTAAAATTGTGCCAATCTATTTCGGTTTTCAAGGAATATGGTTCTGAACTTTAAAATATTCTATTAAAATATTTAAAAGCTAATCTAATCAAATAATTATTAATTCAGTTCTTCTTTTGAAAATTCAATTTCGTACTTGGCACAATTAATATTGTTTATGTGGGAGCTATTACTTCCCCTTTCTTTAAGAATTATTGAAATTTTCCCTAAATTAATACTTTATAATAGAAAATTTGTTGATACTTATCAATGAAGAACCTAAAATCGAGACAATAGTCCATAAGGAAGTTCTTAATCTATAGTCAGTGACGCAACGCTTTTCATTGGAAATCCAATAATTGAAAGTATCAAACGAATTCACATTCTCGACTCATATATGCATTGAATTTGAAGTAAATGTAAGGGACCCGTAACTCACACTCTCCTTTAGGAATCTCGCAGATCCACGGGGAGGGAAAAAAGGAAATTTCCCTCCCCAAAATGAAAATGCTTAATGGAAAATATATACTAAAACATAAATTATAAGGAAATAGTTTAGAAAATCATTCTATTTTCTTCCCCCAACTAGCCATGAGATAAGAAATAACAAAGATGACAAGCAGCCTTAAGAAGTGCTTTGCGGAGACCTTTAAGAAATCATGTCCCAAACATCAAAAATGCACAGTGGGGTAGAATAAAATATTTTTAGAAATCTGCAACTTCTGATGGATTTTTATGAAAATTGGTATAAGTGTTGCAGAGTAGTGTATAATGTTGAGTTTGGAGATGGGCGGGGTTAAAGGGGCTTGAAGGTAGGTACATTTGACATAACAAATTTTTAACCGATTGCCAAATTTCGGTTTCTCACCCTATTTTAAATATTTTTATATTGTTGTATAAATGATAAGACCTATAAAAAACATGCTTACATGTCCTATTTATCTTTTATAGTTTCAGATTTTTTTGCGTTTGAATTTTTAAGCATATATACATATATTATAGTATTTCCGACTGATTTTAATATCTTTTTTAACTAGTTTAAGAACAAAAATATCTATTCAATAAAGAAAATTTTAAATCAATATCTTTACCGAGTCCAAAAATAAACGATTTTGAATTTGAAAATTTAAGATAAAAACAAGCTTTTTTAGATTTTGCCATTTTTTTTGGGGAATTGTGTGATTACTACTGAATCTAAATTGAAAAATTAATTAATATGTATAAATATTAATTGCAGTGATTGAAGTTCTATTTCAGAAGAACATGTGAATATCTGGAGATATTCTTGGATTTTGATATTTAACAGAAGTTCTAAAACATAAGTAGATACTATTTACGTGAAAATAAATTTAAGTTTTAGGGAATAAAAAAAACTATGCGAATTTAATTATAATTTACATTATTTAGATCATACTATAAATATTCACTAAAGAACTTATAAATACATTTAAACACATATACTCGATATACATACATATGTAATTTTATTCACCAGAATATTTAAACAAGTATTTAATCGTCTGAATGTGTTCGTGTAGGCATTTATATGTGTATTTGTGTCCTATACTTGCTATGTATATGTAGTATGTTTTGAACTGGCCATGCATGAGTAAATTAGAATAAAAAACAACTAACATAGAAGAAGAGGAAGAAAAAAAAAAAAAAAGGAATGAAATCAAGGTCCTTTATTTTGAGCTTTGGAATAACATAAATTGCATGCACAACAATATTGTGTTGCTCTATTCTTGTTATTGTGTGGCAAATTGTAAGGAAACAATTGTTGATTGGATATATAAAGGAATATGTGTTAGTGAGTGAGTGTGGTTGGTTGTTTGTTTTATTAACAAAAAACTAACTTCCGTTTTATCGTGTGTTTTTCATACTCGATATCATAAACATTTATACATATGTATGTACATACATATGTATGTATGGATGTATTTACAATGTATACATATTTTCTCTAGAGTGCTGTGAATAGTAGTTTTGTGAAAATTATTCAATGCAGTTTTATTTTACTTTTCTTTTCTTAAAGGAATATTTTACTTAGAGTTATAGTAAAAAACATAAGAATATTCATTTAAATATATGTTTGAATATACTCGTGAATAATTTGTTACATCTGTGAATGAAAATTTTAAATTTAAAAATAGTACTAAGTTACATACATATGTATAAGTAGTAAACGTAAAATAAACCAACTGTAAAATTTGTAAGGTCTCCATCGTTCAGGTCTTACAGAAGATCTATTTACACCTTCTTTAAGATGGAGTTCCTCATGCTAACATGCATTCTATGGTAAGACCTTCAAGAAGGATGAGGCATACTTGTCTTCCAAAAGAACTTTCGACTTCGCTATTCAAATCCGTTACAAAAACAAGATCAAATTCCTTATTTTATCTGGTCTTTTGGAAGGAATGCATTTGGTGTAAGAATGTGTAAGACTTTGATTGCAATGTCATGTCATCATTGCAAGTAGAATATATGAAAAAGGCCTCCCGGCTCTAAAAAAACCTTCTGGAAAGACTTTACCTCATTCTTTTATAAAGCTTAAAAAGCAAAAACTTAGTAAAACGGTTCTGAAAGCTTTTCTGGTCGTTCGTCGAAATAGTAAGGGATAATGCTAGTTCTTCAATTCCAATTCTTTTAAAGAATCACCAGATATTCATTGATCCCGTTGATAATGCTAATTTATTTGCAAGTAATTCATACTTTTCGGATAACCATCAACCACTGCCCGAACTCGAAAGAGTATCTGTAACTATACCGTGCCGTTAAAAAGTTTTTAGCAGATCTCAACATAAACAAGTCTCTTGGGCGGAATAGCATGCCATCATTGGTCTTGCAGCAGTGCTTTTCGACATTAGTAGGTCCTTTAGCCATTTTTTAGCACTATATACCATACCGGCGAATATCCTACTTGTTGGAAGGTTGCTAACGTAACATCAATTCCAAAGATAGGATAGGCTAACAACCCGGAAAATTATCGTACAATAGCAATTTGTTCGGCACTCTCTAAAGTCATGGAGAGCATGTTTAATTACCCACTTTATTAGATATTCAGAGTCCAACAATTTACTAAGCGACCGGCAGTATGAGTTACGTAGAGGTCGGTTTACGGAAGACATCCTAGCCTTTTTATCGTAAGGATAATGTAGTTCCACCGTAAATAGTGGCTTCTTGATATTTCTAAGAGTATGACATGATGGACTTTTATCGGAAATCAATCCTCTCGATTTATATCGAGCTTTCTGAGAGATAGATCTATACGAGTTGTAATAGATAGAGTTTCATCAAATGATTTCAAGATCAATTTAGGTGTACCACAAGGCTCCGTTCTCTATCTTATTCTATTTCTAGTCTTTCTATAAATCATCATCTTTATCAAACCTTCACTCCTATCTACTCTTCAAACTCATTTAATTATAGACCAAGCCCGTTAGTGATCGGGATAATGAGGCAGAACATAATTGATACACTTTAACGTGATCTCGTAATAATCTCGAATGGGATCGCGTAAATAGGATCGACTTTAATGCTTATAAAACTCAATGCTGTTTGTTAACACACAAACGTGTAGCGGTTCATGTGGCTTCATCTGTATTTATGGACGGTGTTAATATAAAGGAATCAAATGCTCTTGATGCTCTAGGCTCAAGAACACAGTGTGATGTCCGTTGGACTGAGCATATTTTTCAAGTGTCGAAAGAAGTATTCAAGTAATTTGGTTTTTTGAAATGAGGCTCCATTTTTATTGCAAAATAATCAAAGAACAGAGTTGTTTACACAATGGAAGTTCAAACACATATGATACGTTTACTTTTGTTGACTGGTTCCTCAAACTGTTTCACGCTACTTTTCTTCATTCTACGTTGCGTCGAAAAGTTGACCTTTTATGCTCTACGATTTTTTCATGTCAGCTGTAAGAGCAGTGTTGACAACTTTTTATCTTAATACATTAAATCTTTCGTAAAAAATAATAACAAAAAGTGTATTAATTATATATTTTCTTTTACAGTTTTATTCACTAAAAAAAGTTTAAAGAGAGTTAAAACCAGTAACTCTAGCGATAACTGCAAGAGATTTATTTGAATGATTCAAAAATTTATTGCAATCATCAAATTATTCTTTATGAAACAAACTCCAAACACCATGTTTTTTTTGACCAGTCGGGGATCCAGGACATGACAATTTTTTTTGTAGCAGAATTTCCTTTTTTCATACCACCAAGAACTCCTCTTGAATTTGATTGATTGCAACTCATTTTTTAATCATTCATTTAAATTCTAATTCATTTGAATTGATTCAAAATTCATTTGAATCAGAAAATAATGAATTGATTTAAATTTCATTCAATTAAATTTTTGTATGAAAAAAAATAATAATAATTCAAAATTTAGCTAATTCGCAAGGAATCAAAATTAAAAATGAATGATAGCTGTGGTGCATGGTTTTGTTGGGCGTTTGTGCTTGTTTTTAACTTTAAAATCAATTCGGTGAATATACTTATTACATGTGTTTTAAAAATTACTTTATTTTATAGAAAAAAACTAAAGAATTTTTTTAAATTTTCAAGATCTCAGAAGAGATATCGACTTTTAATTTCTTCTATTTAATAATTTCATCTAATTTAATAATTTTGTTCCTTAAAAAATTTAAAACTTTTCACTTTACCATTTCAAATGATAAAGCCAATACTGGCTGAAAATTTTATACAAAACACATTTTACTATTAAGAATATTAGACCTTAAAGGCGTAGTTTTGCTTTATATCAAAATATCAGTATTATTATAGATATGGAACAAATATGATTTTGAATTCAATTTTAAGTTCTTCTACGCTTCTTCTACTACCATATAAATTTGTGAGTTCGTATGTATGTAGCATAACAATTATTTTTTTTTTTTTTTGCTGTCATGAAAATAATTATTTAATTAAAAAGTTAAAGTTGCAAATAAAAATATAAAATTCGTTCTAAAATGTAGAATTAAGTAAGCTGATTAAAAATATTTTTCGAACGAATAAAAAAAATTAGCGCTCTTCCAACTCTGGTATTAATGAATGAGGTAAAAAAAATACTAAAAAGAACGATGTACAGGGTTCGATTCGAAAAATGAAATGGCTGTGAATTGCGCTTTGACTTAAGCTTTAAAAATCTACTTAGGTGTAAAATATCATTCAAAACTAATAAGTAACAAGAATTTTAATACATAAAAAACAAAAAGAAATCTATGCAAAAAATCATAAGTCCATCCTTTCTCAGAGTTTTCTGCAAAAAGTCTTCAACAAATTTCCGTATTGTAAAAATGTTTATATATATTTGAAAAGAGGACGCAATATCCTAAACAATGATATATAATATGTACAGATATAACAGAATTTAGTACTATGCAGAAAAAAATTAAAACGTTGAGCTTTATTAAAATATTTCTTGTTACGGCATTATCACACGCGGCATTACCATACATATAAACATGAGTTAAAATTGGCCAAATTACTTGAAACTCAATTGCAAACGCAGAAATATCAAAATATATATTGTTGTATATCAATGTTTAGGAAATTTTGTCGTCTTTTCAAATATGTATAAAAAATTTACAACACTAAAAATTTTTGAAGAATTTTTCCAAAAAAACTCTGAGAAAGGATAATATTTTGTTATTAATAATGCAATGAAATTTTTGTTAGACAATAGTTTTGAATAATATTTTACACCTAAACAGATTCTTTCATGCTTAATTCAAAGCGGTATTCATTTTTTTTAAATTTGTCTACAAAGATCATATAAAAAGCTTTAAAAAATTTTCAAAAATGGGATTTTTTATTTTTTTTTTATATATTTCCAACTGATAATGGGGAGCAAAAATTTCTATGGCTGAAAAAAATTAAAACACTTCAGGATAAATAAAAAGGTATAACTTTTTATTGATTCCAGTTTTGCGATTTGAGAAATTAAGGTGAAAATTTTAAGTTAGTTGAAAAAGTTGTTTAAATTTGGGAAAACCTAGTTCTCGCAAAATTCGATTTTTAAAACTTTTTTCTTTTGAAGTATTTTGTGTTCTTTCATTTTGTTTATCTTTCAGAAATATATAAATCCTATATATGTTACTTAATAAATTTTTATACAAGTGAAAAAGAATGTTACCCATTTTTTGGCCAAAAATCGGAAAAAAATAATTTTTTTTTGAAAGTTTTAATTTAAATGCTTGCAACTTTTGACTGGGTAGTGAAAAAACTTTACCAAGACAGGCTAAAAAGTAAAAAAAAAAATATTTGAAGCTCAATATATCTTAAACTAAAAGAGAATGTTTTTTGTAGATCTCGACTAGCAGAATCCTCTTATATTAAAATCAGTTCAGATATAAGGTATCAGTATCTTTTTTTAGAAATTTTATACCCCAGGTGTCCAACTTTGGGACGCTGTGGACTCGCTTCATGTATATCTATATGGTTCAAGCTTAAAACTTAAACTCGCCGAAACCTCTTGTATGACTATGTGACATTTCATAAAAGTCGGAGCAGATGTTTCGAAGTTCCATAATTATTTCCATTTCATTTTTCGTATCGCACAATGTGTGATGCTAAAAATGAGGCTAAAAATGTTAAATTATTAATTATAATTAATAACTTCTTGTCAGTACCAATTACCACTCTTTAATATTTCTTTTACTAAGAGCAATTGTTACTGATATTGTTAGAAGGCCATATATATTGATCAATTAACTTAGTTTTATAAATTAGTACTTCGTTTTGACAAAAACAAATCATTATAACATCCTTGAGAAGCTGCTTTCTGTGAGTATTTAAAAGGATGTGAAATACAATTTTCCTAATACAAAAGAATTATTTACCACAACAAGGATTTCAGATGAGATTGTATTAAGTACGTAAATCAATATTTGCAACAAGTACTTAATGCCAATGACGCCTTTAAATGTGAAATACGGCACAATACAACACAATTTAACAAACAATACAATACAAAATACAAAGAAAAAAAAAAAGAGAGAGAGAGAGTGAAAAAGGGAATAAAGAAAACTCGTTTAGACAACAATCAAATAAGAAGCAATGACACTCGTATATATTTTGAACAAAAAAAATTTAAGAATGTGGAATATGAGAAAAAATAAGTAAAAAAATGGCGAATGAAGAAAGTAAATCTAATTATAATCGCAACTCAACTCCTACAATAACAACAATTGTTATTCATCATTCGTAAGAATCGGTACAACTTTAATATGCGGAATAGTCGGATTTAATGTATGAACCAACAACAATCCTTTTTTTGATTTATTAAGTTTATTTTTTCCTTTCATCTTTTCTTTATTAGCAATTTTTAATATATGTATTACACGTATTCTATACACTTACCACAGCTTCACACATTTTACAGCATCCATAAACACATACATAATATTTTTTTACCAACCGATAAATGTGTAATATTGCCCAGTTGTTTGCTATTGCCTTAAATGTGTCATTACCATTCGGTCTTATGGTCTCCTGGTCTAATTGATATAACCGTTTGTTGCTGTTTGGTTTTGATGTGTAGAAATAACACACAACCACTATATCTACAACATACATCAACTTAACCAACATAACAAAAACTATAAATAAAGTTTAAAAGAAAAAACTTTATTGAATAATAAAAGAAAAGGAAAACATTTCTACTGACTTTTTTACTAAATGTTTTTGAATGCTTACTAACTCGACACGATACAGCACATACTACACACACGATACCAGGGCCCTTTTGCGTGTAATCCGCCATTATGTGAAGTCAATAATTAACCGGAAGGTCAGATGAAATGAGAGTCAATTT
>MINK01187616.1:0-11334 GCA_001735545.1 Phormia regina
AATTGCGACCTGTACTTTGAGCACAAACTTTACATGGACAGCCAGCCAACCAGACGGACGGACATTGTTAGATCGACTCAAAAAGAGATTCTGAGTCGAACGGTATACTTTTATGTGGGTGTAGGGTGATTTTTTCTCTGCGTTATAATATTTGCACAAACACATAATACCGTTTGGTGGTGTAGGGTATAATAAATAAGCAAATAAATACCTAAATAACGAAATAAATAATCCCAGGAAACATTGCATTAGTTCTACAACTAGTTCCAGAACCTATGAAAATAGTCTGTACTTGTTCTACTTTGGCTTTACGACCATTGATTTTTGCTTGAAATTGTCAGCTCCAGAACTATTTCTGTGGAAGTGTTATCCAGCCAGTGCTCATTCTATAGAACGGTTCTAGAACTAGTTCTTTAATCAATGATTTTTGTTCGAAATTGTCACATTCAGAACTATTTCTATAGAAGCTTGTTGTCTCTGTTTGGCAGTAGCAAAGCGGATTATTTGTGGACTATAAAATATAGACACCAGCAGAACGGAATACGTATTTTCAGAAGCGTTAGGCAACAGATTCAGAATAGATTTTTTATCTTTTATTTTCTTATGGGCTATACTTTAAAAAAAAATAAATTTAATTTTGTAAATACTATTCTCATTTTTTTTGGAATTTTTTAAACAAATTTTTTTAACAGTTCTAGAAAACTATTCGACAACCAGTTATTGGTTTTTAGAAGTGATGTAGATGTCATGCAGAATTAGTTCTTAAGAACATTCCATTAAATAAATTTTGAATCACAATATGGTTCTACATCATTAATGTCCAAATTGTTTGTGATAAAACTAGTTCTGAGGATGTTATTTAATAATCTAAAGTGGTTCTAGTGAAACCAGTTCTGGAACTAATGATTTTAGATCATGTTACACAATTTTTCCTGGGAATAAATAAATAAAACTTCAGGTACCGATTTTTCAAAGTGTAAAACACGATTATTTTTAAAAACTATTCTGGAAGGACATTTGTATGAACCTAGAAATATTATTGGACTTATCATAATCAATTTTAATTTGTGTTTAGACCAGGACCACGTATTCCTCAGTTCATTGAAAATTGTCGTACTTTAAAGAATATTTACATGGATGGACAGAAATCAGTAAATCTACTCAAATCCTAATTTCGGGAAAACATTTCTATTGGGACTAGGTAAATTAATAAACCGATAAGAATTGTTACAGCTTCTTCTTTGCACCTAGAAAATTTTGTGTTCATTAACATAAGTTGTAGATTTGCAATTTTTTCCAAGAAATCCAGCCCACCAGACGGAAGGACAGACACATTAAATCTACTTAGAAAGTCATATTTAATGGAACAGTATAGTTTAGGCTAACAGCCAATCTTTGAGTTATCATCAGCAACGAATTCATAAATTAAACAAAATAATCTTAAGAAATAGAAGGTTTAACTAAAAAATAATTTTTTTTTTATTTTTTTTATTTTTTTTTTTTTAATTTTTTCCTTCAATTTTTTCCTTCTAACAGCTTTATGGGTAGATATAACATGTCAATAGAAACCCATTATAAAATCAGTACTTAAAATAAACTTCCAAAAATATACACATGTATTTAATTTACATACAACAATAGTGGCACCAACTCAATCTTATCCTCTTAAGTTTTTTATTTTTTTCTATAAATCCCTTCCAAATATGTCTATACATTATTTTATATAGTTTATTCTCTTTAGCTGTAAAACTGAAATTTATGCAAAATCATCTTAAGCTCCTTTTTATGAATAAACTTAAAAAAAAGCAAAATCAGCTAAACAACAGTTACAACTTTACACATTACACACCACAACAACAAAAAGGGTGTCAATATGTCAACTTACAAGTGTTGCATAACTTTCAAGATCATTCAAGCAAGAGGAGGAAAAATTCATACCTACATGATCATAAAGGAGGCAGTAAGATACAAACACACATACCAATATGCATATGAACACAAAAGCAATATAAATCTACATGCATTTTGTACATTCATTATGCAAGACAGTAACGTTTTTCTTTTAGCATTATTTTTTTGTTTTTTTATTTAACGCCTCCACACATTCACTAGCAAAGGAGTCATGAACACGAACATGCGCTTGTTCAATATTACCGCCACCGCCACAAAACTTCATTCAATATACAATATCTAGTGGATACCCAACTATATTTGTTGCATCTACAACAAACATGAAGATGCCATCATTTTTTTATTACAAGTATTTTATTCATGTCATGCTAATAGCAGCTGACTATTTTTATTTTTTTTCTTTATCTCTCAAAAACTATTTGTTGGCAAATGTTTAATGTTGTTATTTATATTGTTAGTGTTGTTGTTGCTGTTATTATTGTTGTTGTTGATAATGCTGGGAAACTCCTTAAGAGCTTCCTTATGGATTCTTCACTATTTATTGTCTGTTTATATCTACCGCTATTTTCTTATTTTCTTTAGGATTTTTTTTAAAAGTATATTTTACAAATGAATAAGTATGTTGGTATGTCATTTAGTTAATGTATGATTATAACCAAAAGTATCTGTGTCTCTATGTTTGTATGTTAGTAATAATGGTCATTAGTTAATGTCTAACTAGTATTTGAGTATATCGTATTTTATGTCATAAATGGAAAAAAATAAAAATAAATATAAGCATTTTGTCTATAAGTCGTTCGGGGGTATTTACAAGCTCGTTATTGTAGGCTTCTATTGGGAGTTGAACCCTTAGAGTAGTACGCTAGATTTTCAAGTTGAAATATTGATTTAATATTAGCTTTGAATATTATAATTTTTGTGCTCCTGTGATCTACGAATTTCCTTTTCATTATTTTCAAAATTGCAAACTTTAATTTGATTACAATGTTTAGATGGACAGACGGACGGACATTGCTATGTCGATTTAAATATCTATTTTGGAAAAACTTTTGTAAGGGAGCTAGGTAAAACAATGAACCGATCATATCCAAATTCAATAGAAATCCATGTAGCAAAATTTTATTTAATTATATTCGAATTTGCAACCTGTAATTTAATTACCAGGATTACATTGAAAGACAGTCGGACAGACAACGTTAAATCGATCTAGATTTCTATTTCAACTACACTTTTACTTGGAGGCCTACAAAAAATTATGTACCAATTATTACGAAATACAAAAAAATTGTTCTTAGATTAAGAAAAGTCTTTGTACCAAATTTCATTAAACTACTTTCCAAATTCTAACCTAGAATTTGATTGCAATAGATGGACAGACGGACAGACATCATTAAATTTACTGTGATTGTTATTTCGAGAAAAAAATTATGGGAGGTAAGAAAAATAATGTAGTAACCATAAACAATTTCAATAGGCTATGTCCAGGGTCCATAAAAACATTGTGTTATAAATTTCATTTGTTTATATTCAATATTGCAACCTCTAATTTGATTGAATGGACAGACGGACAGATATAATTAAATCGATTCAGATTTCTAGTTTTGGAAAACAGTTATATAGGGGGCGGGGGCTAGAAGAAATAATATAACGATCATTTCCCAATTTAATAGCCTTTCTTTTTGTGCCATAAGAAAACCGTGTACCAATTTAATGATTCTCCAAATTGCAACCTATAATTTAATAACAAGATTTATATAAACTGCTAGACAGGCGGACAGGCACCGTTGAAACGACTCAATTCTCTATTTTAGGTTGAAATTTGTAAAAGAGCTAGAAGACATGATATACCGATAATAACCAATTTCAATATGCCATGTTCTTGGTCCCTAAAATTTTTTTAATTATTTTTAAAATTACAACCGATAATTTGAGTACAAAGTTCACTTGGACAGACGAATATCGTTAAGTCGGATCTATTTTTTCGGAAAAAAATTTATATGGAAGCTAGGCAAAATAATGTTTAAATAGGTTTTATCCTTAAAATCAAAAAAACTCTCATACCAAAATTATTTTTATATTTTCAAATTGCAAAGGTTTATTAGTACGGATGGACAGACGGACGGACATTGTAAAAATGATTCAGCTCCCTATTTTTGAAGAAATTTTGTATGAGACCTAAACATATAATATAGCAATCAATTCCTATTGATTTTAGATTATAAATATCTATGTAAAAATTTAACAATTTAATTATATTCACAATTGCCACATGTAGTTTAATTAACAAAATTTTCTACTAGAGACGGACGGACAGACATTGGTTAAATCGTTCTCAAAATCTTAAATTCTCAGAAAAATATTTGTAAGGGAGTAGAAAAAATAATGTTCCATATATGAATAATTCAATAAGGCTTGTTCTTAGACCCATACGATTATCCATATACAAATAGAATTGAAATACTTCAAAATAGCAACTGGTCAGTTTGATTACAACCACCATTAGGATTGGACAGACGGACAGACATCGTAAACATCTCAGATTTGGTGAGTCAAGAGGACTTTTTATATGGAAGCTAGAAAAGATATAGGCAATCATTATGAAATGCTGAAAATCTTTGTTTCTCGAATATAAGAAATACCGGTTTACCAAAACTTCACGTAATGAATTGCAAACAAATACAAGATTTACTCGCACAGATGGACAGGCGGACGGATATCGTAAACTAACGTTAGAAATCTATTTCGGAGGACTTTTATATGCAACTAAAAATCATAATGTAACAATTATAACAATTCCTAAAAGTTTTGTCCTTGAACTAAACAGAACCTATTTAACAAATTTAATAAATCTAAGGAATAAAATATTTCAAAATTATTTTTTCAATAAAATTAATAACTAAATTGTATTGGAGTTATATTAGATAATTTATAATATAAATAATTTTCGATTGAATGTAAATTTTTTATTTAAATAAATGTGACAATATCTTACAAAAAACATACAAGTATAAATTAAATTTTTTTCTATAAAAATTTTGAAATAAAATAAATTGACTAGTTTTTTCACAATCTTCAGTTTTAAGAAAAGCAGTAATCATAAACATCATATTATTGTAGTTATTAATATTACATTTTGATGATAGAGCAAAATCAATAAAAATTAATTAACATTAACAAATTTGTAATTG
This sequence comes from Phormia regina, assembly GCA_001735545.1. Lineage (NCBI taxonomy): Eukaryota > Metazoa > Arthropoda > Insecta > Diptera > Calliphoridae > Phormia > Phormia regina. Next base: position 5,100 of record MINK01187616.1, read on the forward strand.
AAATCAATTTTTACTTTTCTTTCTGTGTATATTATAAAAATTTGCAATTTAAATATAAGATTTACATGTTAGTACAGACGGATGGTAAGGACATCTTAATAGATATCGACAAGTGATTGAAAAGCCAAGTGGTATAAATCAAGAAGGGTTTTTAGACTAAAATCTTTGAAAAACATCAAAACCAATATGACTAATTTTATATAAAAATATATAAATTTTTTAAAATTAAAAGAAGTTAAAAAATATTTTAATTAAAAAAATTAAAAAAAAATCCAAAAATGTTTTTTTTATTTAAAAGATATACAACCTCACTAACTTATTTCCCTGAAGATTTAAAATTTGATTCCTTATAACTATGTCTATGATTAGATTAACTTTTAATAAAGTTAATAAATCTTAACATATAATTCTTTAAAATTTCCTCTAGCCATTATTTTCTAGATTTATATTACTTGCATGACATTAAAAACTTATGATTCCATTTATTTATTAATTGAAAATTGTACAAATCTTAATTACTTAACCTCTCACTTGTCAATTTATTAATGTAAATATTAAAATCTAAACAAACAAACAACTTGATTGCCTAAGATTAATCATGTAAAAATATGCTAACATTTAGAATAAGTTCTCAATTAGAAAGGTAATATCTTTGGTCATTTAGCTACATTTTTTTTCTTCATTTATATTTAGGTCACAATGATCATAATTTGACTTTTTGAAATTTGAAAGTAATATTTCTATGGATACAATCTAAAGCAAAAATTCAAAATAACTCCTCCAATAATGCTAGATATGTATATATGAAGGTATTTTACTTAACATGACAACAACCTACAACCAACAGAAAAATTGCCCACAAAAATTGCCAAAAGTGTATGGGATTGCGGTTCTAAATACAATTTCTGGCACAGAAAAAAAGATAAACAAACCAATCCCCCATTATTTTTTTATAGGAACAATAATAATAAATATTTTTATTATTTGAAAAACAAAAAAAATATTGTTTAAGAGAAAAAAAATTACTCAATATTATTTAACAAGTTACACAAATACATCACATTATGAATAAGGTTCATGTAGTATAACTATGACTATGTTACATGCAACAACAGCAACAACAAAGTATGTTTTGTTTTATCGATTCATAAATTTTAACCTGTTACAAAGAACAACATCAAAAATCCACTAACAAGTTAGAGTTTAAAAAAAGCAAGCAACAAACAACAGAAATCATTTATTAGACTTTATACAGGTGCCACACCAATAAGCTCTATTTCAGACATTGTTAAATAGTTTAAACAGCTTAAAGAGAGATTGAATAGCAACTATGTCTAACAATAAACTAAGTAGTTATACAATTTATAATGGACCCTTCTAAGATATCGAAAAATATCTAGCTATAAATATATTTAAAAGAAGCTGGTAGAGTCGACTAAAGAATAACATTCATTGATTTCTTTTTATTACAAAGTGGTGTACTATTTGCAAGTATTTTATCATACTCGTTTTCAAGTTTAATTTTCAAAATAAATAGTCCCAACCAAATAAAAAGCACCTTCCTATCAATTTTGTTAACTTGAATAAAAATAAATAAATAAAAATGACATTAATTTCCTAAAATGGTACGAAAATATTTAAACAAGATAATAAAAATCTAAATCATACTAATCTAAGAAAAAGTACTATTTTTAAAAAATTCTCATTTTTCTCCAAAAATTACTGTTTTAAATGTAGCTAGAGTTAAAATTTTTCGCAAATGAAACTCATATTTTGAAAAAAAAAACGACAATTTTTACAAAAAAAGTAAAATTTAAAATATTTTTTTTTTTTTTATTTTTTTTTGGGAAAAGTACTTTTTTACCAATAAGTATCTGCTGAAGAGACTAAACTATTTGCAAGGCAGGCGTAATAATTAAAAACAATATAATTTTTTTTGTTAGATAAACTTTTCTTAATATTTTAGAAAAGTACATTTATTCAATAGATAAAGTACTCTTCTTGTGAGGCATGTTATTTTTAGAAACAAGTAATTTATACACATAATAATTTTGTTTTATATTTCCTTTATATTCATAATAAAATTAAAAAATTCCTCATTCCCAAAATATATTATTTTTGTCAATATGGTAACCAATAGCAAAAAATAAAATCACATTTAAAAATATTTTAGTGTTTCCCAAAATTACTATATAAAATTTGCTTATAGTTAAACATTTTCGCAAATGAACAATTTTACAAAAATAACAATTTTTAATAAAGTTTTTTTTTTTTTTTTTTTTTTTTTTGAGAACAGTACTTTTTTTACAATAACATTGGCTAGTATTTGCAAAGGATTCTTACATTAAAAAAAAATTAATATTTAGGAAAAGTATTTTTTTTTTTTTTAATCTTACATTTTCTTTTTTTATGTTAAGTACTTTGCAAAGAAGTACTTTTTTTTAAATAGCCTATTTTACATGAAAGTACATTTTGCATGAAAGAATATCCTCTAAACAATCTTTAATATTTTAGAAAAAGTACATTTATTCAATAAAAAAGTACCATTCTTTGGGACACAGTACTTTTAGTAATAGTAATTTATGAAAAAATTTTAATATATCAGAAAAAGTAACACGTATTTTGGAAGTAGAACTTTTGAAATATCTCCTTTTTCTAATTTTTTTTTTAGGTAAGTATCTTTTTTTGCAAAAAGTACTATTTTATAATATTAATTTTATACAGTCGGCATCTTACAAAAAAGCATTGTTTTGCAAAAAGAAATATTTTCCTCTAAAAAAAAATTTAATATTCGAACCATAACCTATCAAAGTACTTACTTGGGAACGACTTTTAGAAACAAGTATATTATATAACATAATAATTTTTTATTATTCCTTTAATTCTAAAAACAGTCATTTCTGAAAAAGAACTTTCTTTTCAGTAAAGAAAACTTTTTAAAAAATTCTCAAATTTTTTCGTAAAAATAGTTAAAGGTCTTTTTTCCAAAAAAGTACTATTTAAAATTTTGAAAAAGTTTAAATTGTAGAAAAAAGTAAGAATATTAATTTCAGACAAAATTCCATTTTTTTTCGTAAATATTTAGGCACTATGTTTTTTTGAAACAAGTACATTAAAAAAGGGAATTTTTAGAAAAAGTAACTTTTTTACAAATGTACATATAAGGTACTATTCTAACAAAAATGTGGAAGTATTATCACTCAAGGAAAAAAAATTAAATAAAAATTACGGCAAAAGATTTTTTGGAATTAGTACTATTTTAAAATAATAATTTTTGTTAATTCTAATGTCATTTGTTTTTTTTTTCTTTAAATACCACAAGAAGCACTATTAAACATTTTAGTACTTTTTCATAAGCAAACAAGACATTTTCAAAAGGGTACTATAACTAATTTTATTATTATAAAAAAGAAAAATGTCTTCAAAACAGAATAAAATGTTTCAACAAAGAAGAAATATGTTCAACCACTTCTTCTTTAATTTTGGGACACGCAACTCTTTTAAAAGAACCATTTCCCAAAAAATAGTTCGCAAAAAGTCAATTTTCCAAAAACTACTAACCTTTTAGATTTATTTCAAGTTTAAGTTCTTAGAAAGTTGAATTATCTATCCAATAAAAGTATAAAAGACTTTTCCACGCAAAAAGACTTTTTTTCAGATATTTTAGAAAAGTCGAATTTTTTCTAATGATATTAAAACAAGTCTATTTTTAAAAATCAATTCTTGGACTTCTTAAAGTTCTTAATATTTTTAATAAAAGGAGTTTTAAAATTATATTGTCAGTCTGGTATTTTTAAACAAAAAAATCAAAAAAACTAACACGAGGAGCATCAATTTTCATTGTCTTAAGTACTTTTGTTCATAAAAATACTATTTGCAATTTTAATGCATTTATTTATTATTAAAAAACGAAAAAAGAAAAATGTTTCAACAGATTTTCTTTTTTAATTTTCGAAATGACACCCAGCTCATTTTTTAAAAGTAACCACTGCCCCCCAAAAAAAATAATAGATGAAATTTTCCAAAAGGTACTATTTCCCAAAAGACTACTATTTAAAATTTAATTTTAAAATTTAAATTTTCCGAACAGTAATTATTCATTCCAATCATGAAGTATACCAGTACTTTTTCTTAAAAAAAGGACTTTTCGCAGAATTTTTACAAAATCGATTTTTTGTAATATTTAAATCAAAGAGTACTATTTTTAAAAATCCAAACTTTTTAAATTTTAGAAACAGATAAGGTCTGGTGAAAAGGTACTTTTAATAGTTTAATAAAGGACTTTTTAAAAATAGTATATACGTTTTTTTCCAGTTGGTACTTTATTGTAATACAAAAAAATCAGAAAACAAAAACTTGTTGCCAAATAATATTAAACCAATTTAAACAAAAAAGGAAAAAGTTAAATTTTTTCCCAAACAATAGACTATTTTTAGAATTTTTTTTAAGATGATTTGTTACAATAAAGACTATTCAGTCCTTCTCCTATCACTAAACAACTTAAAATGAAGAGTATTTTTTGATTTTTATATAACTCCATTTATATTACTGCAACTAATTTCATTTACAATTATTGAGAAATATGTTTTTTAAGGCAAACAAATGTAAATTCACTAAATAAAATTATTTAAAACCTGTCCTGTCCTGCATTGCCTTATTAAGGCAAAGTGGAGTTCATTGTTAACAATAGCCGTATTGGTTAACTAAACAAAAAAAATCAAACTCTAATTTTTGATTTTTGCTTACAGGGCTACCATAGCCTAAGCAAAAACAATAGTTCTACTCGCGCCTGACTAAAATTCCCTCACCATCCAATCCAGCTGCATCATCTTCCCCTCGGCACCCGATCTAATTACTCCGAACCCACAGAGTACTCTACTGACCACCCAATATAACAGAGTATTTATTATATTAAATATAATTAAAATAAAATAAAAAAAAAAAAAATAAAATAACTATATGACTAAAATATAAACACATAATAAAAAAAAATAGTCATTAATAAAAAAAAAATAGTGAAACTTAATTGTATTTGTTTGGTATGAACTATATAAATGGTTTTTGTTATTGTAGTTTTGTTACTAAATATTAGTTGTAAATACAAAAAGTACCGCAATTGCCAATAAACTCATTTTTCACTATAACTATTGGTAAGGCAATACCTTTGTTATTGTTTACCTTTTGTTGTTGTTTGTTGGTTGTTGTTGCAATAAAGAGAAATATTTTTGTTCATATCTTTAAGGCAGGCCGTTTTACATACACGATCACATTTAGTAGTACATTTTATTGTGTTATTTCAAAGACAACCTGTAACAATAAAAATAAATATGTGCAGTGTGCATTAAACATTTATAGATGTGTTGTGTAATAAAGTTGGTTTTTATTATTTTATTCTACAAACGTTGCACATTGGGATAAATGATGATAATTTGTGATACAAATTTAAATATAGAAAAAAAATTATTATCATCAAATAGCATAAAGAATATTATGCTAAATTAGTGCTACTTTTTTGGAACAATTTAAATGAGAATATAGTTAAAAATTTTACAAACGACGGAACGGAAGACGGACATCCAAAATTCTTCAAACTAATATTTTTTTATATCAAATGTGCTTTTGGTTTTTTAATATATTAATATATTTTTAACTAAGTAAAAAACACTAGATTATTATCGAATAAAGAAAATTTATGACAAAATTTATTGAGTACAAAAAGACAGGATTTAAAATTTGAAATTTTTCTAAAATTACTACAATATCGGACGGAAGGACAGACATCTAGAATTCCGTTAAAAATCGAAAATTCACAACTTTTTATTTTTTTACTTACTTAAATTTTTATTAAAATAAAACAACTAAAATACCTACGAATAAATGAAAGTTTTATGACAAAATCTTTATTGATGTCAAAATAAAGGATTAAAATTGAAAAGTTTCTAAATTACCTAAACAGTCGGACGGAAGGACAGACTATCACCCCAGAATTCCTTTAAAAATATCTTAAAATTCACAAGTATTTTTTTAAATTACAATAATATTTTTATTAAATAAAAACCTAAAATACCTTATCCGAATAAAGAAAGTTTATGACAATCTTACTTGAGTAGAAAAATAAAGAATTTAAAATTTTAAACGTTTTCACAAATTAATCAAACAGTCGGACGGAAGGACAGACATCAGAATTCTTTCAAAAACTTAAAATTCCTTAAGATTTTATTTTTTATTATTACAT
>MINK01187616.1:11823-22309 GCA_001735545.1 Phormia regina
ATTTTGAGTCAATAATATATTAAATCCAAAAATAAAAGATTTTGAATTTTAAAATTTGCAAAAATTAATAAACATTCGGACAGGAGGACGGACATTAGAAATCTTTTCAAAAAAATCCTAAAATTCTCAAAATAAATCTTTTTACTTACTAATCAATATAAAATTATANNTTATTATTATTATTTTTATCAGTATTTTTACAATTAGAAGAGTGTATTCTTCGTTTTTTTTCTTCTCTTTTGTGTCTGGCTAACCAAAATGTTACTAAACGACTGACGCAGAGCTACAAAAATATAAAACAAAAGACTGTTTCATCTTTGAGGGCTTCTGTGTATCTGCTGTGGCAGTATCGAAATTCAATTCAAATAACAATATTGTTTTTTTTTTTTTATCAGTACGTAATTCAATAATGAAATTGTGTTTTTTTTTTTTTTTTTTTTTTTTCTTTTTTTTTGTTTTTTTTTTTTTTTTTTTGTTTCCTTTTTTTGTGGTTTTCTTTTGCGGTTTGCCAAAAAAACAAATAGTATAGAACGGCAGAAAATATCCACAAACAAATAAAGCACCCACCAACCAAAATAATACGTACGTACTCTTTTTTTTAACAATTTGCATTTGGTAGGAAAATTTCGGTTTATGGAAAATAATTGTATATTTGTAGATAATAAAAATAAAACATAGTGAATGGGAGCTGCAAACAGTGTTGCCTAGAGTAGTATATTACTGAAGAGATTTGTTGTGAAAATAGGAGACTGAAATGGGTACCAAATGAACAAAATTCGGTTGAAAAATATTTATTACTTCGACCAATAGGATTTCCAAATTTTAGTAAAAGAAAATGCTGGACTCATTGCATACAATATTTTTATTTTTGATAATTTAAGTTATGAATTGATGCCACCATTTCTTCTATTATTATTTCTATTAATTATGAAATAACTTAAATACTATTATAGAAAAACTTTGTATTCATTATCTTAAATTAAAGACGAAATGTGGTGGATAGGATCAGGGTCAATGATGGCTCCTCCATATAACGAAAATATTTAATAATATATATCTTAAGAACTTTTACAGAAAAAAAATCTTAAAATTGTTCATTAATAACTTTCTCAAGAGCCTCATAATTCGTTGATGAAATTCAGAAATTTATTATTTGATATTGTATAAATATTTCTTCAGAAATTTATTATTTGATATTGTATGAATATTTCTTTTTCTTTATAATAAGTTTCGAATATCGAATACGTCAACGGGAAATAGTGTACCCCATATAGTAAGTAAATATTAATTATAGCATTAGAAAGGGTATCGAGGTACTACGGAAAAACTATTATTTTATAAAAAATCAATTATTTGTATATTAAATTATTTTTAAGATTTTTGTATAAGTAACTTATCTTCACATAAAGCCAAACAGCTAATATTTTTGCAAACAAATTAATCGAAATATTTTATGAGCTGAACAACAGAAAATAATTATGTCCATTCTTATCCATATTAGTTTGCTAACAATAAAAGAAAAATATTACCAAAAACCTGGAACAAATTTTGTAAAAAAAAATTCTCCTCGGCAACACTGGTGGTATCAAACTACCAGAACTAAACTTATATTTGATACAACAAGTGTGCTAGCTACTAAAATATATATATATATATGAAGGTGTGTAGATGTTGTGTATTGTCAAATAGAACAAATTCATCTAAAAACACCCGTCGCATTCGTATCGCGTTGTTGTTATTGTTTTATTTTTCTTTTACCGATTTCTTTATTATTTGTTTTAGTATTAACAACAATTGATTTAGGTAAAATTGTTTTTGAACATCTAAAAAAAAAGTGATCGTATTACAAATTTTATTTTATTGAACGCATTTATTGGTGCGTTTTTATTATCTTGTCTAACAATATAAATGTACGAAAAAATGGGTGGAGGTTAATGTGGTTGGAGAATTGTTTGTTTTGTGTTTTTCCTGGAATTACCGAAATGGCTTATGAAAATCCCAACAACAACAACAAGATACAAGTTGCCAAATATATGTATAAATATAACTTTTGTTGTTTCGACATTTAAATTTTGTTTAAACGTTAGCCAAAAGGAAACAAAATTTTGTAAATGTCATATTAACAATGACAGTTTTTTTTTACAAACAACCCTTTAAATATTTTATAACTGATAATTGGTTTAAATGTTTTCTAAGAATACAAGAATAAAGTTTATGTTTACATCTTTAAATTATTAATATTAAAAACTGTTATACTGTGTACGTATTTATGTATGTATGTATATATGTATGTATATATATATGTATATATATATGTATGCATGTATGTATGTATATATGTATATGTTTAACATTTAACGTGTAAGGAGAACAATTCAAGTGTTTAATAAAACCCCTTAAGACTTTTTTCGTTTTGACTTAACTTTGGTAAAATTATTTATACTTTAGTGATCCTAAAGAATATAAAATTCCAATGATGTTTAAAGTTATTCAGTACATCTGAAAATAATTGTTATTTTCTATTTTATTTCAATTCCTGGAAATATAATATATAATAACGTTTCTTGCAATTGATTGCTTATTATAATTTCTTTCACAGATTTTTGGTGAGTTATTGAACTGTTTGTTGAGTTATTTACAGCTGTTATGTTGTTTAAATTTATCGATATTTTTAAATGAAATTATTCCTTTAATAAGTTAATTATTTTAAAATTTACATCTGGTTTATTTAACCACAATATTTACCATAAGCGGTAGAATCGTTTAATCTTTTGTATTGAAAATAGCAAAGAGTATTTTAAGAATAAAAACAAATAAAGCAATAATAAATATAAAAAAGTAAATACATTGTTATATATATAAAGTTATTTTATGACAATTTACGTTATAACAACAAAAAACAACGAAAACAAATAAATCGATAAACTTGATGCCAATTAGTATTTCTTTTGGTTCATATTATTAAAATTTCAGCATTTTTGATTATATATAAAAAAAAGTTAAAAAGCATTGATTGAAAGGAATCGGAAGAAGCTTTCGTTGGAATTTAGGGAAACCGGCAGTATGTTTTTAATTGAATTGGAAATTAAGTTATTTAAAAGTCATTTAAGAACATTTTATAAAGTTAAACATTTTTTCGTAAAAAATTTACTAAAAAGTTGACGTAAAAGTATTTAGCAAACAATTTGTTATTGCTTTCTACAAAACATCAGTAAAACTCTTGTAGTTTAAAATACGATAGATTTATTGAGTTTATATCATTTATAATTTTCATTGTTTCAGATTATTAACTACTTTATTCTTTATTTAACTTTTATTAACATTTTTTCACAGATTTTGACAGAAATATTGTTCCCTAACCCCAAAAATGTCGTAAGTGCAAAAATCAAAACTTTACAGGAGAAGCATTTTTGAAATTGTTTACACATATCATATCACTTATGATCAAATTCTTTTTGCTATAAATCTAATATTGATTTGGTATGTTGATGAAGTTTTGGCAGATGGTGTAAATGATTCTAAATTATTAATTTCCATCAAAACGCGATTTTCGAAAATGTTGTCGGTTACGATATTTTCGCGGTCAGGGGTCGATACAGCGAATTGAAATAAGAAGCTGTGTATGAATAATCGAATGTAAATACTCTCATAGGCAAAACGTGTCAGCTGATTTGTTACAGTAGCGCAGAGAAATAGAGTATTTACTTCTGAGATTTTCTCCTAGTCCCTTTGAGCATCGATTTTGATATATAATCCTTAGAAATATAAAGAAAAAGTGATGCATAATAATTAGGGTGATCGAAACGGTTTTTCAACCGATTTTTTCAGTCAATGTGCTGTCGATTTTTTCAAAATGTTCATTTTTCGAATGTCGAATAGACCAGTTTTTTAAACAAATAAAACCGGTTTTAAAAATAGCATTTTATTTAAGAGTACCTGTACTAAATAGTGATATTTGAATCGAAATTTGGGAATTGTTTTTTAAATATTTATATGGAATGATTTTTAATGCTTCAAAACTATAGTCTAAGATAAAATTGATATTACGTCAGTTAGATTAAACAAATAAATTTTAATAATTATCTTTAACGAAATTTTAATGATTTTGGAACTAATCGAGATTACCGGAATATTAAAATAAAATTATATTTTTTCACACTAATAAAGTTATTTTGTGTTGCCGGCCTTCGGCTGGGCTAAAGGACTTTCTCTTCTGGTTATGTCAAACACCGGTAACGATAAATAAGCTTTTTGAAATTTGAGAAAAAAATTTCAAATCCGCTATTTTTATACAAAATTTCAATTTTTTCCCAATTAATATGTTCGTGTTTTGTATTATTAAAAAGGTATTTTGAAATGCTTAAAATGGCATAAATTTTAACTTCAATAATATAGTGTTTATTGAACTTTTTTTTAAGAAATGCAGTTTTTTATAGAAATATTAACTTCTGCAAAAAAACCGTTTAACCGGTTTCTTCAGAAATATGAAGCGGTCCTTATACCAATTAAAAAATTAATTACATTAATAAATAATATAATTAAACTCCAATACAAATTTAGTTAATAATTTTATTAAAAAATAACATGAAATATTTTTTATCTGTATAGGTATATAAAATTATTTTTTGGGTTAAAATGAAATTAAATCGTAAGAAGTTCTAATATCAAAACAAATAACTCTGACTATAAAATTCAATTATTACTTCAATAATACTTTTATAAAACAAAAAACTATTTTAATTGTTAAAAAAAAATTGCATTGCTCTATTCCACACCTAAAGATAATTTCCTTTTTTTTTTAATTTATAAATATTTAATGCTCGCAAATAAAACTTATTTGCACATAGAATTTATTTTTTGTTAATTTAATTCGTTTCAATACAATTCACACATGTAAATAAAAATCGTAATTAATTTATTATCAAAATAACAGGTAAATACCTTAAAATACATTATCTATAAAATATAATATGGAAGTTATCCAAGTGAATAATATAGAAAAAATTGAAGAATAATAAATTCAAATCTATGTGTACACAAATGTTTAATGCGAAAATGAAAAACACCCAGTTTTTTACGATTTTCTCAAAGCTCAATGATGGGTGTTTGTTTATACAATTATTATGATTATTGACAGTAAAAGTTAATTATTTATGGGCCATAATAAAGTGACGTGAATCAATTAATAGTACATCGACAACACGCACAAAAAAAAAAAAATCATGTGAACGATAAAACATTAATCATGATAATGTTTATTCTAAAATTTATAAATGATATGGAATGTCGGAAAATAATACTTTTAATCCTAAGAGTTAGAGAAACAACAGTTTAAGAAAATATACAACTTTTAAAGAAATTAAAAAATCAATTGATCAAATAAATATTTTTCGAATAAAAAGGCATCGTAAATTTAATGTTTTATTGTGTTTATCTTAAAGCACTTTGATCAAAAATTATGTAAACTTAAGTATTTAAGGTATATTTAATTATATAATATGTATGTGTGAAGGTATGTAGTATATTAGACTGCTTAAAAATTTGTAAGGAAAATAATGGCACACAAATTTGTTAGAAATTTGTAGTTTATACTATGAAGAAGAAATTATGTGGTTTGCAGCAACAAATTAAATCTCTATTTAGTCTTTTATTAGAATTTCATAATAATAAATACTATTTAATATTTATATATCATGTCTAGAGGTTTTATTTATTATATGTATACATACTTTATATAATTAACATTATTAATCAATATTTTTTTATCTAGTATAAAAATTAACTAAAAATAGATTCATTTAACATCTGTAACAAATACCAAATTAATCAAATTGGCCAAAAGAAACATTCAAAGGTATTGATAGTGTTAAGTTTGAAAATGATATTATAAATATATAAACAAGTGCATATTTTCAGGCTTTTTTTAAGAAATATATTTGATCTTAAATTTAATAAACTCTTTACTTAAAATTTAACTTTTAAAAAAATGCTTTAATGATAATCTTTATTAATTTTTCCCATCATAAAATTTAAAAACACGTTTAAAAAAAAAAAATATATTTTTATTAAAAAAATGACAAGTTTTATTTTTGCAAGTACTTAACAAAAGTTGACACATTAATTGAATTTGATGAATTTTTCTCACAAAACATCAACATTTAAATGTTGTCTAAGACAAACGACAATTGAATTGAAATTAAATTAGGCATGCAAATGACTCACTGAATAGAAGTAATCAATCTTAACAAAACAACATGTGTGTAGTAAAATACATCAAATGATTAAAAATTAGAAAATCCATACACACGTATTGTCATATATACGTACATATAAATGTACACAGTGGCAAATTTATAATTTTTTTTTTTTTTTTTTTATTTAATGACCTTTTGATTAATATTTAAGCATAGCCTCTATAGCTATAAGGCGCGCGATCTCTTTCCCTACTGCCATACTGATCGTTAGTATATTTTGGTAAACCATATTGATCGGTGTTAGTATAATAACCATAACCTAGATTTCTTTGCCCCGTATAGCTAGGATTCCAATAGCCATAATATTGTTGTAAACCACCGTTACCTCCATAACCACCATAACCGCCATAACCACCTCCTAATATATTAGTGCCAGTTCCAGCAGAAGGATAATAATTGTTAGTTGGATAATATGATCCTGTATTTGTTAGAGGATATTTTCCGCTTGAGGGATAATAACCTGCATTCGTATTGTAATTATAATTTGGATAATAACCAGGTCTATTATAATTGGGATAATAACCAGTGTTGCCATAACCAAATAAGCTTCCAAGATTGAGTACTAGAATAAGAAAAAAAAAAGTCAAATTAAAATGTTTTAAATAACCAAATATTTATAAATAAAAGATATCAATAACATCAAAGAGACTCAAAGAAAAAACTCTGCATATACATATTTATGTGAATATGGCGAACTGGGCAATAAAAATAATTTTAATTTCTAAATTTCTTTTAAAAACATAACTATTTTAATTTTCGTATAACCATAAACTTTTAAAAGATTGATGAATTCAGAAGAATTTAAAAAAAAATATTTATTTTTGAAAAATTGTCGATAAATTTTCTCTTTCTAGTAATATTTGAAAATTCTTTTGTTTTAGCAAATTTATGACAAATTTGTTGTTTCAAGGAAATTTTCTATAAAATCAATTTTCATTTTAGAATATTTTAAGGAAAATTAGTTTCGTATGAAATTTTAAATAAATTTACTTTTTATAGAAGATATGTCGGTCATATTAATTTTCATAGAAAAAAAAAAAACATATTTTTCTACCAAGAAAAATGTTCAATCAAATTTTCTTTTACTCAAAATTTTCAATTAATTTTCATTTTTTATTAATCTTCTATTACAGGAAATATTTTATTACATACAAAAATATTTGCATATCTTTGGCAATGACCTCAATATAAAATTTGTGGTTAGAGGACCAACAAATTGTATATAGTATCAGTCACAAACGCTAAATAATAGAATTATTCCCAGCAAAAACTTGGGAAATTACTGAATAGCTTCAAAGTAATTAGTTGCCTATAATGACATTATCAGTGTTATCATGGTACGCCATTTGCCCTTTTTTCAAATTATATGTTAACTATTTTGTGAATAAATCTTTATTTTCGCAATAATACAAATTGTTGTAAAGCAATTGTAAAATAAGTATTCTGTTATTAGTACAACTCAATTTTGTACTTTTTCTTTTTTTTTTTTAACAAACAAAACATTTGAATTTTTTGGATACTTTTTGAAAAATCTCCACGATAACGCTAGATATCAACGTATTAATATAATGGGTTATTTATCTAATGTGTATGTAGTGAAGATCCATTATCTTACGCTCTTAAATCATTACATGGCAAGCAAAGTTTTTACTGGGATTATTATTTGTTTAAACTAAAATATCAAAGAATTTTTTAAATTTACATATACAATGGGGTAACTATTTTTTTTTTTAATATTAAAAAAATTTAATAAAACAAAAACAAAAAAAAAAATAATTTATCCCAGCAAATTAGATTCATATTAAAATTAAAATATGCTCTTAACAACAATTTGATCAAATAAAAAATATATGTAAAAGGATCTTAAAAAAAAAACTTCTTTTAACTTTTGACTGTGATTGAAAATAATTCCCTCTTATTATCGATACTTTTTGAAAATATTAAATACTTAATATTTGTAATTTTTTTAACGCTTAATCTTATATTTTGAATCGTACATGTATTTTGTTAATTTATCTTATTTTATATATTCCCATAATAGTTTTTCAACTTGAATTTACTCACATTTTGCTGACGTAGCTGACGTTTGTAAATCATCAATTTTTGTTGTTGTTGTTGTTGTTTCACCATTATTATCCTTGTTAATTACAGCAGCCGAGGAACAACAATATAAATAAACAAACATCTAATCACCAGAAAATTCAAATTATAAAAATTTATATATCTTTAGTAATTTATGTACAATTGTCTCTGTTAATTGTATATATATATATACTAACCATTAATTTAAACAAAATTAAATTTAAACACATTATGTATTGTTAAATAGATACAAAGAAAATAGAAACAAATAAAATATTGCTAAAACAATTGTTTTTAAAACTTGAGAAACAGCCAAACCGAAAGACGTTTAGAACAATATTAATACTAATTTCCAGAGTGGAGTTGTATTTATATTTTATAGTTTTCCGGATGAGTTAATGAGTGACTATTTGGCAGGTGAGTTTAAAATTTAAAAAAAAAAAAAAAAACTTTATTTTANNGTTTAAAATTTAAAAAAAAAAAAAAAAAAAAAAACTTTATTTTATTACTCATATTTGTTTCATTTGTTTCTTAAAAACAAAAAAAATTCATCAATGAAATACTTTGGAAAAAATAGGGTGTATTGTTTATTAAAAGTACATAGTTAGTAAGTACATACATAAATATTAAAGAGCTATTTAAAAAAATTATTACTAAAAATAATATTGTGGCTCAGTTTTGTGCATAAATATTAACGTAATATGTTGGGTGTCAATGTAAATACAATAAATATTGGGTTGGTAGATTAAAGGCATATTTGAAGTTTATTTTAAAACAATATTTCCAATGTTTAAAATGGACACAAGTCCACATTTTACAATGGAAACTTAAGAATTGATACAAATTTAAATGTTAAAAAGTATTTATGTTAGTTCGTTTCTCTGATATATTTTTCCCTCTGTTAAATGTAAACCATATTTAATACTCTTTCCTATATAGTTGGTTGAGACATTTAAACATGTGATAGACATACTTGGTGTAGATGGCCGGCATTTTTTTAAAAAACTTTTATAAATCTTATATTTAACTACAAAAAACTGTGCGCCCAAGCATAATTAATCATTTACTTAAGCAATTAAAATAAAAAAAACATCATTTAGTACTGCAAATGTATTTTGGTAAGAGTTCAAAGAATAAAATATTTATTTAAATAACATGACTTTATTTTAAAGCAAAATGATATTAATGTGATAAAAAACTGTAGACAATGTCTAGTTTTTGCGACCTTGGTTAAGGTGATATTATTTTAAATATCCACGTAGAGGAAAAAAAACTAACACAACATGTCACGGGATTTGGTTCTAAAGATACAGGGACCGTTCAGTTATAACACTTTTGCATTTGCTGGACCTTTCTTTAAAAAACAAATAAAAAAATTGTTTATTTTTGTATATTTTTATTTTTAAATAATTAACAATTTATATCTTTTTTTCTAATATCGATGCGATACCCGACATCGAAACCCAGATTACTTTTACTATATCTCAGCGTTTTTAGTACTTAACACTTATCACCCCAGAACACAGAATGTTTCTGAACGTTCTTTGACTTTGTGTGCGTCTTAGAGCTGTGAGAAATTAGCCAGGATACAAAGGGCGCCAAGCCTGAAGTCTTAACCTATGACTTAAAAACTAGGTTGCTACGGAAACCAGCGGACCCAGGTGATGGCCCGCACCATAGGTCATTCGGCCCTGGGCTGGTTAGTGGACGAGGCCCTATAGGGGGTCACGTAGTGGCTTATGTTTCAATCGTGTTGTTCTGTTATCTGTGATAGCAGTAACACATCCACAAGTGTAACAGGAGTTTCCTATTTAGCTCCACACCTAAGCGAAGGTAAAATAATGCAGCAAGAATTGATATTTAGTTGCAACCTGTATGTGTAACAGCATATGGGGGCGTTGGTCGGCGCATTATACTCACCTGGTGCTAAGACCACCGTGGGGTAAGACTATCGTGCTCATTAGCTCTCACTGGTTAAATTGGTTCTCAAGTGGAACTTTGATGACTGTTAGATTTCAATTGGTACTTAACAGGAACTATTAGGTGTCAATTGATACTCAATTGCTACCAATTTCCCACAGGGACGGTTATAATATTTTGAAAAGTTTTTCTTGTAACCATAATATAAATATAGTTGATTTAGAAATATT